>PITA01008477.1:44160-84508 GCA_004023965.1 Spilogale gracilis | reverse complement strand
CTCCCTCCTCTATTCCCCCTAGATCCCCAAAGTGTCCTCCTGTGACATTTGGCCACCATATCACTTTTCTCCAGCTTGAGGTCAGCCTGGGCCCACTGGCTGCCAGGCGCCTTGCCAATCCCACTGGCCTCATTGCGGCCCAGGTCCATCGCAGGTAAGCTTGCCCTGCGTCTACACCCGCCCTTCACTCCTCGCAGGTTTCGGGAAAGAAAGGAAAACCTGGTTAATTCTTGTGTCACTGTGCTGCCTAAGGAGCTCTGGGAAATGAGTAGGGTGTGTGTGTGTGTGTGTGTGTGTGTGTGTGTGTGTGTGCGCGCGCGCGCGCGCACGTGTGCGTGTGTGTCGCGCCAGAGGCGCTCCGGGGATGCGGGGTGCCGGTAGACACCAGCTAGCGGGGCCGCAACCCCCTCTGCCGGCTTCCGCTAGGCACACGAGCGCGCGAGCGCGCGCACACAGCCACTCCCGCCCTTGCCCGCCCCGCCCCGCGCACCCACGCACGCACGCGGTCACTCCCGCACTTGGCCTCAGCGTCCCGCGCACACTTGTGGCCCCCACGGGCCCAGGGCCTCAGCGTGGGCTCGCGGGGCCATGCCGGGGGAAGGCGCAGAACTGGCAGCGGGGGGGGGGGGGGGGGCGCTGGGGCGCTCAGGGTAAGCGGTTCCTTGGGGCACCAGGAACCCCGCGACCAACCTTGGCGAGAAGAAGAGGCCTGGCTCCCGGGGACACATACCTGCGCGGTGAAGGGCCAAGGTGCGGATCGCAGCTCCCCGCACGCGCGTTGTCCGCGTCCCCTCCTAGGGCTAGCGCAGCAAGCAGGGTGGGCAGTGCGTCCTCTGATTGCTAGCAGAGGTGGTCTGGGAACGCAGGCGGGTCCATTTCCTGACCAGGGCCTCCTCCTCCTGCCCCGATTTCTCCCATCCTCTCTACTCTTCCCCTTCCCCCTCCCCTTCCCTCCCTCCCTCCCGTCGGGCACTCCCAGCCCTGTGGGTCCTTGCCCTGCCCTTCACTGACCACAGGCCCCAGGCTAGACGCCTGCCAGGAAGAACCGCAGTCGCTCAGACCTGTCCTGAAGGTACAGCCCTCTCCACCCCCACTAACACTGTGTCCCCGGCACACCTCCTTGGAGCGCCTGAGTGTGGGCTCAGAGGGGCCTTGCCTGCAAAAGGACAAGGGTACTTCTCAGCCACATCCCTTGGTCAGCTGAGAGAAGGATCGGGAAAGCACCTTTCTGTACTTTCCACGTCCTTAGTCCTTATCCTCAGCGCCCGCACATCGGAAGCCACTCAGTAAATGCAGTCCTGCAGCTGCCGCCCTGAGCCTCTGGCCAGTTCCCCTGACCTCAACCGCAGCCGCCCAGCCTAGGAGTCTACACTTGGTTTTGCTGCCTCCTGGATCCCTGCCCTGGTGCTTCCCCAGGCCTGAGTGTGCCTGAGTCATGGGTGGCCAGGAACAACCAGAGGACCTCCTGCTGGTTTTGTTGAGAATTCAAGGAGGCGTGGGGTTGTCTGCTTGCCCTCTGCCCCACAAGCTTCGGGAGAAGAGCAGTAACAGTAGCCAGGACTTGCAGGATTGAGCACTTATTGTGTGCTAGACACGGTGTCAAGCTCTTAGAAGCATGGAACACGTTTGATCTGCCCCCTCTATTAGGTACATGCTGTTAACCATCCCCATTTTGCGCATGGGGGAAGGAGGCACAGAGAGGTCAAGTAATGAGCCCAAGGTCACACAGGTAATCATTGGAGGCACTGAGATTCAAACCCAGGCAGGTGAGTCCAGAGCCAGCATCCTACCCCAGCCACCCTCAGCTGCTCCTTTAACATCTCTGCTCTTTCACACCGTCTCCACTCAAAAGAAGGCCTGTCCCCATCTCCGGAACTCCAGCCCCAGTTTTTAGACCCTAAAGTCACTTCCCCTGTCAAGCCTTCTTGGCTCTCCCAGGCAATTCATGCTGTGCTCCCTTGGCTCCCTTCCCAGCATCTTTTGCACCATCCACTGGAGTCACTGGCACCCAGTGGTCTCTGTACAGGGCACTCACTCCTGGCCCAGCGCCTGGCTCCGAGGATAGCGCCCCGTTCCTCTTTGTGAAATGAGGGTCTGGGAGTGGTCACTGTGGGAGTCGGCAGAATCTTGGGCGGTCGTGGTCATTAGGACCGATGGTCAGGGAGTAGGATGGGGGCAGCCAGAAAGCAGGCAGAGAGATCAAGGGGGGAGGGCAATGTCTCACCTGCTTAGGGAGGTAATGGAGGGAAATGGACAATGGACAAGAGGGGAGAAGCTACCCAGACTGGGGTGGGGGTACAGAGGAAAGGGAGAACCTCCCAGCAAGCTCTTCTCAGAGGCTGCATGAGCCTCCTGGCTGGTCCTCATTTTGAAATTCCTCCTTCTTGCAAAATCACAGACGGAATTTTCTGGCTTACTTATGCCATAAAATATAAAATAATCATAAAAATGAACATCTGCTTTTGAAAAATCACCAAGCTGAGGATACATGTTAAGAGTTTGCCTTCAAAAGCCAGAGTGTCTAGAGTTTGAGTCCCAGCTCTGTTACCTACTGGCAGGGTGACCCTGGATACATCCCTCAACCCCTCCGTGCCTCATTCCTCATGTGTGAAATGGGAACACTGCTTCAAAAGGGAGTTGAGGGGATTCCACAATTAAATTAGGAAAAGCTCTTAGCTTGACACCCAGCAGATATTAAGGTTCAATAGATGTTCACTGTTACTGCCCCCCCACATAACCCTCTTCTGTATGGCTCTTAGCTTTTGAATGCTGCCTGTGTCCCTGATGCTTATGAATGGTCTCTTCAGGAAACTGATGTTCAGTGAATTACCTGAGGCCACTCACTTCTGAGTGTCTGAACCAGGACTTGAATAGAGTCCTAACTGAAACTGTTCTTGCAGAAATTATGATCTGCCTCATCCTATCTCCCCCGCCCCCGGAGAGACGTGGGCTGTTTTAAAGCCCGTGGTCAGTTTTCAGATCTAGGATTCTGGCTCCCAAGGGTACATACAGTGCACACCATGTAGAAGTTTGTTACAAAGTGAATCCTGTGTGGGCTGCCAGGTGCACAATTGGGGGGCGGTGGCAAACACACTTAACTTATCAGGTCGTGGCCCCTCTCTCCCGGTCTATGCACACAGTCTCTGTTTACAGATCTCCAAACCTAGAACTTTACAAGTGTCAATACTCTTCAATGAAAACAAGCTCTGTCTGCATTCATTCTTCACATTTTAGAGCTAGAACAACATGGCACATATACTAGTTACTTAAAGATCCAGAATTGGCCAGTGGAAAAAGGGTTGGCATCTCAGCCCTGCTCTCCCTAAGAAGATGATAGGTTTGGAGAAGCAAAGAGATTCATCATGTTGCCTACAGTGTCGTCTTGCTGTGTTTCTTGGTGTTAAGGTGCCCGGTCCTTGGCAGGGGCAGCAGAATTTGTTCTTTTGTAAATAAGACCTGGCCTTGTAAACAACAAACAGCCCACTACGTTAAACTGAAGCATGCATTGTTTTCCAGAACCTTCCTGGTTCTAGGGGATGACAAATTATGGCCCATGCTCCTGGAATGCTGATTTGAGACACTGCCCTAATAATCGTCTCTCTTGCCCACAGCAATCATCTCCCACAATGGGCTGGACTCCAGAGACGCAGGCAGAAGTTCTCCATGCCTGGCATAAGTGACGTTTATGTCCATTGCTTCTTCTCCAGTCTCTCCTTCGTTTTTGGTCTGGGAATTTGCCTTTTCCCAGTGTCTGGGTAGGGACGCCCCTGCAGGTGCTTGGAAAAGGCAGCAGAGGGGATAGATGAAAGAGAGGGTCGCATCAGGGCCAGAGTGTGCCAAGAACTCTTTCTCAGCCCAGATCCCCTCTCTGCCTGTCTCCTTCCTAACTCCACGGGCCAGATCACTGGCCTCCTTGCCCTCTGACTTCTGTTGGGTTTGGCCAATGGGAGACACCAACTGGGATGCGAAGATGGCAGGAGAGTGGAGAGGAGGGAGTATTTCTCCCCCTGCCAGCCTCACTGCCTGCCTTCAGCCGCTGCTGCAGTCGCTGTCCTGCGCTTCTCTTCCCTCTTCTTCCTCCAGCCTGGGGTAGTGACAGGTGCCCTGAGACACCTGGCCCAGGCTGCCACACTGCCTTGCCCTGGCTGCCTTAAACCCATCCACACCTTGGAAAAACCATGCCTAGGTTCACCTCTCCTCCATCACCCTGCCCAACGGTGCCTTGGCTTCCTGCCAAGACCCTGATTGATACACACATGTGGAAGGGCCAGATGCCTTTTCCCTGCAAACTCACACTAATGGAAGAACATGCACACTGTTTAGAATGTGCACAGATTATCTACTTTTAAAAATTACTGTTTTTTCCACTTCATTCTTCCAATTAGCACAGCTGGCCAGCCACAGAGGAAATCTGTCTTTATCCCCTGAATAACAGCATGAGCCCCTACTTCCTCCCTCGGCTACAGTGCCAGCTCCTCCGTCCTGCCCCTGCTCAGCCCCGGGGCTTTGCATCTCAGGACTCCCCTGTCCTGTGCTTCCTGTTGCTGTGGGCCTCCTAACTACTCATTTTGGAGCGTCTGACCTTCCTTTTGAGAAATGCTTGCCACTGCAGAGTCAGGCTCATCCTGGGACAATTTTAAGCAGCAAGAAGCTGGTTTTCCTGAAATTCTCTTTCCTGGCATCAACCACACTCCAGCAGGTCTGGGCCTGAACTGATTAATCAGACTGACCTGATTAACACAACGTTGTTTCCGCTCCTACTCAGATAATCCTTGGGCTCTCAGACAGAGTCTGACTAATGTGACCACCAGGAGGCAGGAAACTCTGAGGCTGGTGAAGAAGGAGTGCAAGTCCAGATGAAGTGTGAGTGCCCACATCCGGCATGCTGGGGAAAACCTGTTGCGTGCCTGGTTGGACTGCAGACTTCTGGAGGAGGCCTTCAGGCTCGGCTTGCTCAGGCTCAGGCAGTGGGGAGAGGGGGGACCATCTGAATGTCTGGGTTCAAATCCCAAACCTGTTGCTCTGTGGTCGAGAGAGCTCTGGCAAGTTTTCAGCCTCCCTGCAGCCTGTTTTTCCTCCTTTGAAAGTGGGGGTAATAATGAAGATCAGCGTAAGCATGAAATGTAAAATTGCTCCAAGAAATCTGTTAACAGAGAAACCAGGGGCCCAGCCTAGCAGGTGCTAAGAGAACAGGTCATGCTGGCACAAAGGGGGTTAGGGTGGGTCAGGCTAGGGGCCGCTCAACCTGCCTCGACCAGCCTTTGCCTTCTTTCTCCTGCTTATGGAGAATGGATCGATTGAATCCTGGCTCTTCCTACTGGCTGTGTTACCTGACTAATCTCTGCCCCGTTGCCTTATCTGTAAAATGGAGATAATAACAGTACCTCACAGGGTTGTTGTAGCCAATGAATTAATAAGTATAAAACTCTTAGAAATATGCCTGCCCCTATTGGGTTCTTAAGAGATGTTAGGGCATCCCTCTCTATCCAGTGCCTGCAGAAGGCTTGTGTGTTCCCCTCTGGCTCAGGGATGGAGGCTTCTTCGTGATGGTGAGATAGGGAAATGTGGTTTCCTTTCTTTGGTTTCTTTCTTTGATTTGTTTCCCGTGGGGCTCCTATGATTGAGGTGTGACTGTGGGGGCAGGGCAGAGGTGAATTTGGTAGGTGGCATCCAGGAGCTCTTCCAGACTCATCTGCCTGGAGCCCTTAAAGAGATTCTTTGTAAGCTCCCTGCTGCTCCCTGGGAGAGGTTGGGTGTCTCTACCAGGAGGGAGAAGGGGCTGACACGGGAAGAGACTAGCAGAGAATTTGTGACCCAGATGGGGCCTCGCCCAGAAATCTCAATGAAAGTTCTCCCTCTTTGTTGGGCTTCAGACCTCGCCCGGCCTCTCGGATCCTGGAGATGAGCGTGGTGACAGAGAGGCAGTTAGGAGGTGAGGAGGTTAGGAGGACGCACAAGCTGGAGCCAGACTGCCCGGGTTCCAATCCCAGCTCTGCCACTTGCCAGGTTACTTAATCTCTCAGCGCCTCCCCTGTGCAGCAAGCGTGCTAACAATGGCGTCCCGCTTACAGTGCTGGGGAATGTGCTCAGAATTCGGTCCCTGGCCCAGAGTAAATGTTCAGGAGATGCCAGTTATTATTAATACACCACTGGCCACGGGGCCCTCTGACAACCTGGGACAGCTATTACGGCAGCCTGAATATGCCCCTCCTCAACGACGTCCATGTCCCAATCCCCAGGACCTGTGACTGTGTTGCCTTTCATGGCAAAAGGACTTTGCCGGGGCTGGGTAGATCAGCTTGGGTCAAGGTCTCATGGGTCGTGGGAAGGAGCCCCCGGCTGGCTCTGTGTTCAGCGGCAGGAAAGGGAAGGGAGGGGTTCTGCTTGACTCCTTTTGCCCCCTTCCCCACTCTCATGAGCTCTCACTCTCTCTCAGATTAATTTAAAAAATGGGGCACCTTAGTGGCTCAGTGAATTGGGTGTCCAACTCTTGGTTTTGGGTCAGGTTTTGATCTAGGGGTCCTGGGACTGAGCCCTGTGTCTGCTCAGTGCCCAGGGGAAGCCTGTTTGTCCCCTCTCCTTGTTCTCTTTCTCTCTCTCAAATGAATAAATGGATCTTTAAAAGAGAGAGAGAGAGAGAGACTTTGCAGGTGTGATTAAGGATCTTGCAATATGGAGAGTATCCTGGATTTTCCATGGGTGGGGAAGACACAATCAGCAATAGTTGGCTTTGAAGATGGGAGCCGGCCACCAGCCAAGAAATGCAGGCGGGTTCTAGAAGCTAAAAAAGGACATGAGATGGATTCTCTCCTAGAGCCTCCATAAAGGAACACCACTGTGCTGACAGCCTGAGACCCATTTCCAACCTCCAGAATTATAAGACTAAATTTATGTTTTAAGGCACTAAGCTTATAGGGATTGTCACAGCCGTGCTAAAGAACCCATATGCCGACCCAGACCCATCACAGCCGCATCCTTGAAGGGGGAACCACACCGAGTCACTCCACAGTAGGTACTAAGCCTCTGGGGTGTCGCCCACACTGGCTGTCCTGTGCAGGTGCGGGGAACACATCTGGATAGTGAAGTGAGTGAGACAACTCTGGTGGTGGTTCTTACAGAACTTATACTTGGGAATGGAAGCCAATACCCCATTACAGTAAAAC
The DNA here is from genome assembly GCA_004023965.1 of Spilogale gracilis. Taxonomy (NCBI): domain Eukaryota; kingdom Metazoa; phylum Chordata; class Mammalia; order Carnivora; family Mephitidae; genus Spilogale; species Spilogale gracilis. The sequence goes on along the minus strand of PITA01008477.1, from coordinate 77,345 downwards.
ATAACAACCCTCACAACAGAAGTACAGCTGGCTAAGGAGGCCTATCTGGGTGGGCTTCCTGGAGGAAGTGGCCCTTCAGGGATGGATAATCTGAAATCTTGTTCTGCGTCACTTCTCCCACGGTGTGGTGCTCCTCTGTACTCAGTAGGGGCCCACTGATAAAAGTTTAGCCATGTATTTTGTTATTCCTTATCCAATTTTCTCTTAACCTGTTCTTTTGCACTAAGGAGAAAGTCACAACTGGGTGTTAGTATGCCTTTAATTCTTAATTCTTGTTAATTTGCCTTTGTAAACTAGAGAACTAGCCTCATGTATGTTCTAGAGACAACAGGTGCTAATCTAAGTTTAAAACAAACACCGCTTGATTTTCCTTGTTTTTATTTGTTTAATTACCTTGCTTTTGTGGCAGAGGGTACTGATTTTCCACTTCTGCGAGTGGAACACAATTGCCTTTTAAAAATAAGGGTGTTTAAGTGTTCTAGAACCATGGGGGAGGAGGAATTCTCCCTCCTGTTTTGGAGTTGACCACTGGGGGTCAGTTGAAAACCAAGTGGAGCACCCAGGGTACCCCTCAGCGATGGGCCTGACTGCTCTGGGACTTCTAGTCCTAATCTGCACTCCTAACCCACAACTGCAATGCTGGGGTGGGTTAGCAGGAACTGGGATCAGAGGGTGAGCTCTGAGAGGCTGAGAGTCTCCAAACGAATTCTCATGGAGTGGGGTTGGGCCGCTCAGAGGCAGGAGCCCAGCAGATCCCTCTGTTTAGGAAGGGGCATGCTCGTGTGTCTTTTTGGTGGAAAAAAGCCTGGAAAGAGGCAGGAGCCAGCCAGGGGAGAGTGAGCCTCCCACCTGTTCTCTATTTGTCATGCAGGCTGGCGTGGCTAAGTGGATATGGAAGACAGGAGCTGAGCTCCCCGAGGGCTGTCTGGTGGGGCAGGACCCAAGGGGGCAGGAGGAGACCATGTTGGAGGCAAGACCCCTGTGTCAGGGATCCGGACAACAGGGAGGCCCTAGGGGACCTATTGCATGGTGTCCCTGTGGAGCCACCCAGGGGCCATCAGGGCCAGTGCAGGCTGGCCAGAGAGAATAGATGACCAAGGGTGAGAGGGAGGGATGGGGGAAGGCTGCATGATGGGACAGGGGTTCAGGTCTCTTTTCCTCCTGCCCCTAGTACAGTGAGGGAGTCAGGCCCTGGAGGAGTGGAGAAGGAGAGGACTCCTACTGCTGTCCTCTCTTCAGAATATACATTCTCTTTGTCCTTAGGCAGAGGCCCCAGGGGTTATGCTAGGGTATCAGGGCTTGTCCCCAAGGTACCAAAAAACTGATGGACTCTGCCTGAGAAGTTGTTAAAGCAGCCTAGGGGAGATCTGAAAATAGTGGTAGTGAGAGATTAAGTTTTAAGTTTCTGTTTCCTGAATATGGTTCTGCCGTAATCCACTTTCCAAAGTAAAAATATTCAAGAAAAATATTATGTATATAATAAAATGGAACTTGAATGGCTGAGTTTTTGAAACTGACTTAGGAGGGTAAGTTAGGATTGACACAGAAATGACAATACCTGATTAACAGCTGTGAATAGAGGATGATGGGCAGGGAGGCCAGGGTACTTGATCAAGAGGAGGGCAGTCAGGGTAGCCTTCCTGGAAGAGGTGACTTTTAAACTAAAACCCAAAAGGGGATGAGGATGAATCCTGGGAATCCTCCCAGTGACTGGTGTACATGGTGCTGTGGATACAGAACGGGTACTATGAGTATTGATGATGGGGGCTTAAGAATTTCTCATCAGTGCAGGGATAATATTGCCATAGATTCTGATCAATTACGGCAGGAAAGAGAAGCACAGTGGACCTTCTTCCAGTTACTCCTTGAATGACAGTCTGTGTGCCCAGCTAGAATGTGAGTTGTATGGGCAGGGACCAGCTCCCTCCATCTTGCCTGTCAGCCTGACAGAGGGCCCATTTGCTGAATGAGAGCAAGGGAATGGAGGGAGGCACAGCTGAGACAGGTGGGAGATAACGCTGGAGAGGTACCTGTCCCTACACTAGGAGGCCCTCGGTGGATATTAGTTTGCTCTCTCCCCTCCTCCACATCAGGAAATCTCCAGGTCCTTGGACTCCGGCCCCAGTGTTCTTGCCGTGGCCTTAGCTGCAGTTACCTAAGGTCAGGGCATGTCCCCAGAGGACCCGAATGGTGTTGGACTTTTGAGATCTGCCCCCACCGCAGGGACCCTGGGCAGAGCAGCCCCCTCTGGCCTGCTGCACGCTCCCCAAATGCCACCTCCGTGACACACCCTCTGGGTGGTAAGTCCCTGGGCCCCCAAAGCACTATCAGCGTGGACCTTGGAATGACAGGGACCTGCTTTCCAGCCTTTCTCCTTCTCCACTCCCCACAAAGGCCTTTATCTGAGACTGGATTTTGAATTTTCCGCCGCAAGAAATGTAGGGGAGCCGGCCTTGCCGAAGGGCTAGCCATCCCCTCGGCCGCTGCCATCCCCGCACCGCCTGCCCCGCGGTCAGGGCCCAAACCCCGGCTGCCCAGGCGCACTCACCTCTCTCGGGTCCTGGGCGCAGGAAGCCGGGCGGCCGCTGAGCGGGGACCGCGGCGGGCGGGCGGCAGCGGAGGGCTAGGCGGCGGCGGGGGACGCGGGGGCCGGGTGAGGACGGCGAGGGCGGCGGGGACCGGCGGGAGGCGTGGTGCGGGCGGCCCTGCGCCCAGACTCGCGCTCCCGCGCCGCTTCGGGAAGGGGGTGCAGGGGGCGGGGGCTCCTGGCGGGCGCAGAGCCGCCGCTCCAGGGGCCCGGGGAGGGTGCGGCTTCCAGAACCATTTCTCCAGGGCCACCGCACTCCCAGTACAGAGGGGCCCAGAGGTGTCCTCCCTGCTCTTTATTAGGGGTCTCTTGGGGGAAGGGACGGGGGCGCAGGTGTCTGGCTTTGCCTCAGCCAGCTCTCAGACTGTCTCCGCTGCGGGGGCCATGTGATGCCCCCTAAACTTCACCTCGGTGGGCTGGGCCACAAAGCCAGAGCTGGGGAAGGGGAGGACCGGTCTGAGTGCTGCCAGGACCCTTCCTCCCCACCCACCCCAACCCGGTCCCCAGGCACGTGCTAGGCACCCTGCTTGACAGAGGCAGAGGTGATGGGTTTTCCTCAGCCCCATGCTCTCCCTCTACCCGCTGCAGAAGGGCAAGAAGGGGGGATGGAAGGAGAGAAAGTCCTTGAGGGCAGAGTTTCCAGCCTCCGGAGGTGGTTCCGCGGGCTCCTGCGGAAGAACGCCATCCACACACACCAACATGGAAGAGATGGTCAGCTGTCCCAGGTTCCTCCTCCTCCTTTGGTCGCTTCTCAGTTGTTCTGTCTCTGCTTTTTCAGCTCATCCCTGATAGGAGGTGTGCAGGGATTTGGCAAGCCTTTTGTTAAACAGTCATCATTAAAAGTTGACTTATGTAAATCCCCGAGCAAATACTGTATATTAAAAGCAAAGGTAATAAATGCATAAACCTTGCCACTTCCTAATTATTTTACCGTTTCCTATACTCTTGAGGTTATTTACACCCACTCCACAGGTGTGTGTGGGGAAGGGGGTCTGTCCCAGGCTACAGCGCATCCCTTCCCACCTCCTGCGGAGCAGCTTGGGATCGCCCTCGTGAGAGTATTTACACCACAGAAACTGGCAAATATTCCCAATCAAGTCTTGATGTACCTTTTCTTCAGGGTCTAGACTTAAGAAAATGATGAGTACAGATTCAACGTAAAAGTAGGTCTGGGATGCACGGAATGGCAGGTGTGTTGTTTGTAGCCAATACAATAGGAACGGTGGGGACACTGAGGAAACTCACTCGTCCTGCCTTCAGGACCACTGCATGACTGAGCAGTCCCCTTGTCACCCACAAGGGAGTGGGGTTCTGACATGCATCTCTGGCTTGTTTGACTTTCATCTTCCTGAATAACATGAACGAAAACACGAACCAGCATTCTTGCGGGAATGACACCCATCCATCAGTGGCAAGCTCGGGTTGGCTATAAATACACAAGTTTGGCAAAAATCAGTGAGAGCTTTCTAAGAGAAGCAACTAGCTGGGTGGATTTTGCAACAAAAAGTATTACACATTATTTGTAAATTTTGTTATACATCTTTGTATCAGCAAAACTTTATACACACGTGTGTGTGTGTGCGTGTGTACTATTCTCGCCACTTCCCCCAGTTGGTTAATAAACATTTGGCTGGATATTAAGCGCTGGCTGGATGCTTCCCCAGGTTTGTCCTATGCTCTCTCATCTTCTCACGTTGCTGTCCTACCCAGGGTGAGCCCCTCTCGTCCCAGAGATAACCCCACTTCTCTTTCCACGCAGAACTCACCCATGAGCTTGGGACGTGAATACCAGATGTCAGTTGGCTCCTTCCCAGACACCAGGTCCCACAGCTCCAGGGCCAGTGCAGAGGGTGGGGGCCTGGAGCTCAGGAGGAGCATGATCTAGGGTGCCCCGCTCAGCAGCAGGACCCTGGGGTGCCACCCAGAGGAGACCATTGCCTGGGCCTGGCTGCAAATGTGAGCGAGGAGTCAGAATTGGAACGAGCCGATGGAGTCATGGATAGGACACGGGGAAGAGGGAAGGGAATATTGAATACCGTTTAGATGTAAGGGGACAGATAGGACAAGATGGGGAACATAAAGAGGCTTTGGTGGGGGAGGATGGTGACCTCCATATTGAGCATTCGGAGTTGGAGGTGTCTTTGGGACATCCAAGCTGGGAACACAGGTCAGGTCTGGAGGTTCCAAGGAGAGGCTGGAGATGTCTGGAGCCTTCTGAGAACAGATTGTAATTAATTGTGGATGTGTATGAGCTTGTCTGGGGTGAGAGGAGGGAGTGATAAGAGGGCTGGGTGCACCTCAAAGTGAGCCATGCAGAGAGGACCCAGGCCACAAAGGGATGGGTGTGGTTAGTGTGGAGGTAGCAAAGCAGGGATGGTTCCAAAGGTCACCTGGGGTGAATACCCTGAGAGGTGCCTTGAGGACTAAGTTGTCTGAGGCCGGCAGCCAGTGCCAAACCCCAGGGCCCGTGGGTGGGTGTGTGACCTGGGATGAGAGCAGCTAAGACAAAGGAGGGAGATGCAGATTCCAGACCCCGTCTTCGGCCCAGGGCGTGACCTATAACATGGCTGGTGTGGAGACGGAAGGACCAAGCCTGCATCATGGGCTTCTGGTTTTTGTGATCGCAGGACAGTTTGCCTTTGGATGAGCTAGAGGAATCAGAGGGGTGGGGGTGGGGGCGGCCAGGCCAAGAAGTTGAGGCTTGCAGGCCCTGTAGGGGGGCTGACAGCAGGTGCGACTTCAGGCCTCAGGGTGAGGGGCAGTCAACACTCTAGCCCTGGGAATGCTAAGGCAGGGGAAGCCTCTGGGACCAAGCACCTCAGCTTTTTTCTTTAATTTTATTTACACTCAATTAATTAACATACAGTGTATTAGCTTCAGAGGTGGAATTGAGTGACTCATCAGGTGCCCTCCTTAATGCCCATCAGCCCGTCTCCCCCACCCCTCCCCTCCAGCAACAGTTTGTTTCTATGGTTAGGAGTCTCTTATGGTTTGTCTCCCTCTGATTTTGTTATTTTGTTTTTCCTTCTCTTCCTCTTTGCTCCTATTTTGTTTCTTAAATTCCACATGAGTGAAATCATATACTTCTCCCTCTCTGACTTATTTCGCTTGGCACAATACCTTCTAGTTCCATCCATGTCACTTCAAATGGCAAGATTTCATTTTTTTAAAAAATTTATCTATGAGCGAGCTCACACACAAGCAGGGGTGCGACAGGCTAAGGAGAAGCAGGGTCCCCGCTGAACAAGGAGCCTGATGCGGGACTCGATCCCAGGACCCTGGGATGACCACCAGAGCCGAAGGCAGACACTTAACCAACTGAGCCACCCAGGCACCCCCAAAATTTCATCTTTTTGATGGCTGAGTAATATTCTACACCTTAGCTTTCATGAGTCTGAGGAAGGAGTGAGTGAATGAGTGAGGGACTGGCAAGCGTGAGCACCGAAGAGACGTTTCAGAGGGCAGAGATTCACAGGCTAAGTTCAAGGGGAAACCGGCCAGGCGTCGAACCCCGGTGGTGTTGCCCCCGAGGAGGCCGCTGCTCAGCTGGGCCCAAGCTTGCGGACGGCAGCTCTCGCTGAGCGGTCACGGGCCCCAGATGGCAGAGCTCCAGGGCGGGAGGGGACTCTCACAGTTCAGGGAGGAAGAAGACTCGGAGGAACCCGCTAGACAGACAACCATTTGAAGGAAGATCTTGTCGTGTGTGGGTATGTGTGTGCCGGCCTCCCTCCCTCCACCTGACTTAAGCGCCCGAACTGAGGCCCTGGAGATCTAAATTCCAGATCCGGCCCTTCCTAGATGAGTGGCCTTGGGAAAACCCAAAGGACCAGCTGACGTTGAACTTCTGTCACGAGCTGAATCCCACACCAAAATGGGATGCAACTCTTCCCAGCTGAAAATAAACGTGAGTCTGGGAAAAAGCCGTTGTAGAGTGAGCGAGAAACCTTGCTCTTTTGTGTTCTCTGACCTGGAGGCAAAGGGAGCTGTGGGTTCCGATGGCCAGGAAGGCTCTTTGAGGTGAAGCCGGGCGCCCGGAGAGCCCCGAGACCCCCTGACGGCCGGTCCAATGCCGCCAGCACCGTCCGGTGAGAAAATCCAGGACTCGGTTCTCTGCTGTTTTGTTTTATTACCATCCTGTCCTTGTGTTCCAGAATGAATGGCTACTGAACACAAACCCCAAGCACTCTTACAACTGATCCTGTTTGCAGTCCCCTTTCTCAGTATATTAAATCAAAAGAAAAAAAAATCTTAAAAAAAAAATCACCAGGTTTAGTACATCCCAGAAAGAGCACCTTTACTAAATAATGTTTGTCAGGAATCTAACCAAATACACAAAGCAGCAGGTAAGATTCCTGAGAGAAAAGAAAGACTCCCAATGGAACATAAATAGATTCCCCCTCAAAGTACATATACTTCACAGGAGTGTGTACATATATATTAAAAGAAATTTGGTTTCTACCACAAGAAGTTATCCAGCAATAATAAATCACTCTCTCATCTGAGACTGGGGAAGTGGAGAGGCCGTAGCCACGGTCCTAAGCAGGCCTGCGACCCGCTCCTGCACATGGCATGGGGCCGAGGCAGTGCTTCTCTCTGCCCGGCTCCTAGCCCCAGCAGATCCAGGGTCTGTAGAAGAGGGAGCCAGGGAAGGCAGGTCTCCGCGGGCCCCCAGGGCCCACCATGCAGAGCCCAGGAGCCAGCTGCAAAGGGGGGGAGGGGGAGGCAAAGCTCAAGGCCACAGGCCATGCGCCTGGAAGGTGACCTTGGCCCAGGGGTAAAAGGGAATTGCTCGGGACCCCAGGAAATGGCATGGCCACATTCCCGGTTTTCAGCAGCAATCCTAATTGTGGCGTCTCCCCCAGAGGTCCTCGAGCTCTTTGTAGTTTGGCCAATCTGGACTTCTCCTAGGATTAAATGGCTTTTAGGAAGAGGGCATGGAGTTTCCAGAACCACTAGGGCTTGGCCACGTGAATGTGTGTTCACACACACACACATACACACACAGGTGCTTTAAAAGAGGTTGACGAGTTGCAAATGAGTGTTCTGCTGGGACGTGTTCAAATAGTGTCTACTCTGGTCAGTTCTGTCACTGTATTTAGTGTCCCCGTGCTGAGTGGATTTGTTCAAAAGAGCGGTTGCTGGAGGCTACACATACAGCGCACGCGCGCGCGCACACACACACACACACACACATGAGTGTAATCCTCTCAGGGCTTGGCACAGTGTTTTCGTTAATAGAACAAGCAGGAGAGGTGCCCAGGAACCCCGGTCCACATTCTAAAACCCTTTCCTGGCACTGCAGGTAGACAGAAGAGAAGGCCAGCATAATGAGAAGATGAGTCAGCCGACTGAAGGGTCAGGAGCTGTTGGCCAGATGAGTCACACGCAGCCATACTCATACCACACCGTCTGCGGGTCCCCACCAGGCTCGGGGGACGCCGGCGTGCTCTTCAAGCTGCTTCCGCGGCTGAAGTCCTCGGGGGCCCGGCTGGGGTGGGGAGCCAAGTCAGGAGACCTCCCCGGGCTCTTAGTAGGGAGCCCCTCACCGTGCCCTTGCCTTGGGACCCCGTCACCCTCTGAGAGGCCGAGCGGCCCCCGGACAGGGGCGATGGTGGCCACCTCTGCCACGTGGGGGGGAGTCTGGGGTTTGGTCCTGGTGGCGGGGGGTGCGGCTGGTGGGAAGTGCTGGGTCTGGGGTCCGCTGGCTCCAGTGGCGAGGGCCGGGGCCGTGGCAGACTGCTGCAGGGGCGCCAGCCGCTCCTCCTTTGGGGGAGCCAGTGAGAAGCGCCTCATGTCCGGGGGCCGGCTGCGGGGGACTGGGCCCTGACCAGAGCTGCCAGTCTTTCCCACAAGTGGGGTCCGCTCCCGGGCCAGGCTGTGGGAGCTGGGGGGGGTGGGGCTTCGCAGGACATGGCTGCCTGCTTCTCTGCCCCCTGAGGTGTCGGGAGCCCCCAGCTTCTGAGGGGCTTCCTGTTTGCAAGCCTCTGGCCCACTGGCCCGGAGAAGGTCAGCGGAGGCAAGGCTGAAGGCCCGGCTCAGGGATGCGCTCCGGCTGGCAGGCATATGGGACGTTGGGGCCATCGCAGCCTGCCGGGGTCTGCCCAGAGACAGGCTCTGGGGAGGCTGGACCTGTCTCGGGGAGGCACTCAGTAGGGCCTCGGCCTCAGCAGGTCTGAAGTTTGGTTTCACAAACTGCCCGGGCTTCGGGAGCTTCCCCTCAGAGGTGTTGACAGCCATCTTGATGGTAGGGGCCACGAAGCTGGTGGGCATCTTGGCCCCTTCTTTCCTGGTCGGTGGTCCTGGCTGGTCCCCAATGGCTGGGAGATCGCTGGCCTTTCTGAAGTAGTCACTTAACAGGTCATCCCGGCAACTGGGAGTGTCCTACAGAGAAGAAAGTAAAGAGTGAGAGGTGGGCACGAGGGCCAGGCCAGTGCTGGGACAGCCCTCCCCCGGCCCCCGACCCCAGGATGTCCCCTGGGCCAGGACTGAGATTTCCTGCTCCTGCTTGGCCTCCTCGAGTTCTAACTTGGCCTCACCACACACCCCGCCCCTGCTCAGGATTGGGGGGCAATACGTGGCTCACCAGGGAGAGCCCCAGATGTCACTGCGGCAGCCCCCTAACTACACAAAGGAGAACACACATCAGGGGGAGAAGGGCTTCCCGTGAAGCTCATGCATGGTCTAGAAAGGTCGGGGCTGACCACAGCCAACTGTCCCCACCCATTCTCGCTGTCCTACCTGGCAGGGCCGGAGGAGCAAGCCGACTGGTAGCGCTGTGCCGGCTTTCCCCAGCTAGCCCAGCGTGCTCAATCACACCCCAAGGGCTTTGTGTGGGGCCACCGAGGAAGGGGAACAAGAGCAGCTGCTCAGACCACTGCCACACGTGAGAGGCAGGCACGGGGGGGAGGAGGGATTTTGGTGGAGCGTTTGGAAAGACTTTCCACAGTGATCACTGGTGGGAACCCTTTCTCGAGCGCTTCCTGCGTGCCGGGTGCTGGGCGGAGAACCACAGGCGTAATTACTAAGAAACCAAACCCTCCGGCGCCTGGGTGGCTCAGTGGGTTAAAGCCTCTGCCTTCAGCTCAGATCATGATCTCAGGGTCCTGGGATGGAGGCCCAGGACAGGCTCTCTGCTCAGCAGGGAGCCTGCTTCCTCCTCTCTCTCTGCCTGCCTCTCTGCCTGCTTGTGATCTCTGTCAAATAAATAAATAAAATCTTAAAAAAAAAAAAAAAAAAGAAACCAAACCTTCCCTTCATTGTCAAAGCAACCTCGCAAGGCTGTTTAAGGTTGGACTAAAATGATCTTTAGGAGTGAGGGAGCTGAAGCCACAGGGTTGCCACAGGACCCGAGAGCAGACCAGGCATGAACACCTGCTGCTGTCTCACTGTGTGGCTTGCTGCCCCACCTGGGTCTCCGCAGCACATTTTTAATGCTTGGAAACCCTCAGGGGTCACACTCTCTGGCCACCCAGGGAGCCCATTTTGAGACATCCCCCTCCCAACATCAAAACCCAGGGAGCGCAGGCCTGGGTGGGGCAGGCTGTGACTTCCCTGGGGCAGCTCAGAGGAGGTCGGGAGGGGACAGGTGCATAGGGTCGGCAGGGGCTACGCATCCTGGGCAGGAGGAGAGGTAAGCGTGGCTCTCCAGGGCCACATGTCAGCTCCCAACATGAGCTGCCGCCATGAGAGATTATACTGGGCTTGTTTAGGCTGAAAAGGGGCAGGTGAGGATATGGAGAGTGAGAAGCAGTGAGAGGGACGGGTCTGAGCTGAGCAGAGCCGGGCAGGGCCCTGTCGCTTTGCACATAACCGCTCCCCTCCCCCCAAATCTGCAGGGAAAGCAAACTCACTGTGACAGGTACAGAGTCAGAAAAGGGTAGAGAAGGAAAGTCTCCTAACTGCAGGCAACCCTGCTTTCTGGACTGTTCTCCTTTATTCCACTAGACCGGGGCTTCTCCGAGTGGGATGCCTGGACACACGCCAACAGCCAGAGCACCATCTTCAGGAAGGCTGCAGATTCTCCGGGAGCCCCACCTCAGACCCACAGAGCCCGAAGCTGGGGGGGGGGGGGCAGACCGTGTCCCGGCAAGGTCACCAGGTGAGTCTGGGAGCCGCCGAGCAGACCACAGAATTCCTGAAAGCAGCGGGGCTTCTGTTCGGTTTTTCCAACTCCCAGGGCATGGAGTAAGCACATGCCAGACGAAAATATCAACGCAGGGCGGGGGGGCAGGGACTACGTTTCCCACTTCCTTTCAGGGCCGGCCATGAGACTCTGTACTGGCCAGTATGCCAGAAACACTTGCCACTCCCTGGTTTGCTCTGGTTTTGGAGAGCAGGCACTAGGCCCCTGAGTAACACACCACAGATGCTCAGTAAATAGTTACTGAACAAGACTGTGTGTTCCACCATGGCTACTGATGCCGGTCACAGAGCTTAGCGTGTGGCTAGGGAAAGTTCAACTGTGTAAGGAGAATGAGATGGAATCCAGGAAGCATTAAAAATCCTTAAAAGAGCTTGTAAGACAGCATACTGATGTAACCCCACTGCTCACATGACTGACGTCAGGCGGAGAGTGTAAAAGACACACCTGTCGCTTCAGAAAAGCTAAACTGAGACCCTGGAAAGGGGACAGAGGAGGGGACCTCCAAGCCCAGGACATCTGGGGGTCAGAGCTGTGGAATGCAGGCCGGCAAACTCCAGCTGTGTGGCTCAATCTCAGTTTGCCACAAGTTCGTGCATGGCCTACGAACGGAGAATAGCTTTTACATTTTTAAATGATAGAAAAAAAATTTTAAAAAGAACAGCCATGGGGCGCCTCGGTGGCTCAGTCCTTAAGTGCCTGCCTTCAGCTCAGGTCATGATCTCAGGGTCCTGGGTTCGAGCCCTATGTCTGGCTCCCTGCTCAGCAGGAAGCCTGCTTCTCCCTCTCTCACTTCCTGCTGGTGTTCCCTCTCTCGCTGTGTTTCTATCAAATAAATAAAATCTTAAAACACAGACACACACACACACCAGCTTTACGTGACCTGTGAACATCATATGAAATTCAAAATGTTAATGTCCATGAGTAAAGTTTTGTGGGCCCATAACCATGGCTGTTTGCTGAGAGATGGGCTCCTGAGAGGCTGAATAGAGAGCAGACCATATGGCCAGGAATGCCCAAGACATTTACTATCCAGCCCTTTTCTAGGAACAGTCTGCTGACCTCTGCTGGTGAAGGCTCAGGGCGAGTGGGGAATTCAGGGCTCTGCCACAAAAGCTACTATGAGACCCTCACCCTTCCAAGTCAGGTGCTGGTCCTGTCTTGAGAGAAGCTCCTGGCTGGGTGGGGGGGGGGGGCACACCCCATCCCTGCCCTCCACACTGGCAACAAATTCCTGCCCACGCACTCCCCAGACGGAGCAAACAACCCCTGAGGTCTGGGGCTGGTGGCCAGCACGCCGTGGCTTCCCCGCTAGTGGGGATCCTTCTCCACCCACGCCAGCTCTACACCCAGGCCGCGCCACCCCCGCCCTATCCCCTTCTGGGCCTCTGCTGCCCAGGTCTCTGTCCCTGGTCCCAGTGCAGGCGAGGGTGGGGGAAGAGAGGCACGCCGTTTCCCAGCCCTGGGCCACTCACAGGAGCGGGGGAGCTCCTGTTGCTCTCCTCCAGAAACTCCTCCAGGGTGACCATCTCACTGCTCGGAGAGGTAGAGCAGGGCCGTCCACCCGTGTGGGGCTGTGCGGTGCCTCTCTTCTGGATGCCGTCCTGGGGGAGAGGCCCGTTCCAGGGTGGCGGGTACTCATGGCGGCCGAGGGCAGCGCGTCCTGGGGTGCTGGCATCCCGCGGCATAGCGGCCGTGTCCCTGCTGGGGATCAGGTCTTCGCTGCTGAAGCTCTCGGACCTGCCATGCAGCTGCTCAGAGGAACCTAGGTGGAGGGGCGGGGCGGGGCGAGACAGAGGAACACACCTGAGTCTCCCTCCCCTCCCGCTGGCCTGGGGGGGGCCGGCTCTGTGCTGCCTTGGGTTCACCTGGGTGCACTTCTCAGGCTGGGATTCTGATATTAAGAACATTTTGGAAAGGAGTGCCTGGGTGGCTTGATTGGTTAAGTTTCTCTTGATCTCAGCTCAGGTCTTGTTCTCAGGGCTGTGAGTGCAAGATCCACATTAGGCTCCACCCAATGTGGAGCCTGATTTAAAAAAAAAATTTTTTAAAGAGAGCTTCAGAATTTCAGTCTGGCATTATTTTTATTTAAATTCCATTAACATATAGTATTAGTTTCAGAAATAGAGTTCAGTGATTCATCAGTAATATGTAACACCCAGCGCTCATTTCATTGAGTGCCCTTCTTAATGCCCATCACCCAGTTACCCCATCCCCCCCTCCTCCCTCCCCTCCAGTAACCCTCAGTTTGTTTCCTATGCTTAGGAGTCTCTTATGGTTTGTCTCCCTCTCTGATTTTATCCTGTTTTATTTTTCCCTCCCTTCCCCTCTGCTGCTCTTGTTTTTTTTCTTAAATTCCACATATGAGTGAAATCATATAATTATCTTTCTCTGAGTGACTTATTTTGCTATCCATGTCATTGCAAATATCAAAATTTCTTTTTTTTTTGATGGCTGAGTAACAGTCTGTTACACCACATCTTCTTTATCCATTCACCTGTCAATAGATATCTGGGCTCTTCCCATACTTTGGCTATTGTGGACATTGCTGCTATGAATATTGGGGTGCAGGTCCCCCTTTGGAGCACTACATTTGGATCTTTGAGGTAAACACCTCTTAGTGTGACTGCCGGGTCAAAGGGCAGTTCTATTTTTAACTTCTTGAGGAAGTTCCATACTGTTTTCCAGAGTGGCTATACCAGCTTGCATTCCCACCCATGGTATAGGAGGGTTCCCCTGTCTCAGCCTGGCATTTAAAAATAAAATAACTTGAGAGGGAAAGCTTCTGGTGAAGTTTAAATTATTATTTAGTATTCATGGCTATAACGCACCACGCGCACTAGGTGTCACCCAATCGTTAAGGGTTTATTTAGTGCCTGTTCCATGCAAGGTCTTCTAGGGGTTGGTCAGGTGCATGCTAAGAGAAAAAAAAAAAATCTTTGAAAAGCTTCCAGTTTGGGGACAATATACACATTCTTTTCAAATGCACTGCCGTGCATTTGAAATGGTCATTAAGACAGATGATCCTGTGCACTATAAATTAAAACATGTAAAGAATCAAATTTGTCCAACTATGCTCCCTGGCCCCTATAGGCTCCTGGTAATAATGATTACCCCGATTCTAAAGATGCAGTAGCTTGGATTTAGAGCAAAGGTGCTGTGTCTGGGCGCCCTGGGCTGGTCTCTGGGATAGAGGGATTCACTCAGACACTCAGGTCTGTGCCTGAACCCACATAATGTGGACCATACACGCAAATGCGTGGGGCAGTGGAGAAGCCTGTGTAATTCGCTCTAACTATAAACATAAATGAGCCCAGAATCAAAGACCCAGACACAACGAAAAGTGCATGGAAGCCAAGGCCAACCTACCTTTCAGGTTAAGAGGCGAGCTGTCGCTGGACACGTTCCGACTGCTCTCCAAGCTGTCCGGCCGGGACACTGGAAGGAAAGGACCCTTAGCCCAAACGGCCAGGGGGCAGGCAGACCCCAGACTGAACCGTCTAATCCGAGAAAAGCTGTGCAACAAAGCCCCTCTGTGCTGACGTTAAGGTACATGTCTTCAGGACGGACGGACTCCGGGGTTCTCTACGTTCTCCCTTCAGGAGACCCAGCTTTGCCAACGCGGATGCGAGGAACCACGTCCAGTAGGCGGTCCAGCACCACCAGCAGAATTGTTTTTATTAGGTCTAGGGCGAGGGCTTAAATCCCACACCAGAGTCCAGTAGAGCAAGCGGACCGAAGAGAAGGGCGGCCCGGGGCAAGGTGGGAGGGCCCACTCCTACGACGGCACAGAGGGTTCTGGAACCCCTGTGAGACCTGGTGAGAGTGGCAGCTGGGAAACAGCAGGCTGCACATGTGTACCTGTGCACAAGGGGTTGCACGCCCGTACACAGGGCACCTTCGCTCTGGTGAGCCGGGGGGGTGGGTGAGGTGTGGGGGCTGGGAGGGGAGGGAGAGCCGGCCTCCCTGGTCGTCTGTGGTCCGTCAGCTCCTTGCTTCCCTGTCTCATATTCCTATCTACCCGCCAGGGGATAATGGACACGTACAGGGACAAGGGCCAGAGAAACCAGCCTCTGTAGCCTGGCTGGTGCCTGCCCGAGGTGGTGGGTGGCCGCTCTCAGGTTGCAGGCTGAGCCCGGTCACAAGCTGAGCCCCGCCGCAGGAGCGGTGGCTCCACCCCTGCAAAGGGCAGTTGCCCCTTCGAGGCCGGCAGACCTGCTCCTCCTAGCCCCCTCTTCTAGGAGCCCTGTGTCTGTGCTGCGGGACCAGGAACCCCTGGGGGACAGGGACTGCCCTTCTGTCACCTGCAGCCACCTCAGCGCATGGCGGCTGTTTAGTGGAATTGCACAGAGGGCTGGAGACAGGCTGGCACAGGCTGGACTCTGCTGCCCACGCCCCCAGGGACTCGCTCCTCCTGCCTGGGTCAAGAGGGCACTAGGTTCCCAAGTGCCAGAGCACTCTGCAAAGAGCATCTGGAAAACCCTGATTAGCAAACAGGGTTTGGGGAGGAGCCAAAAAATACTTGGTTTTCACGAAAAGCGTAAAAGCAGAATAAGTCCCTTCTGAGAAGGGAAAAATATTACATAAAAAAAATGCACACATCTTTCATTAAAAAGGAATAAAGTTTCAGTAAAAGAAAAGGGTGATGCAAATCAATAGGACCCAAAGCTCCTTTTTAAAAAAAGATTTTATTCAAGGGGCGCCTGGGTGGCTCAGTTGGTTAAGCGACTGCCTTCGGCTCAGGTCATGATCCCGGAGACCCAGGATCGAGTCCCACATCGGGCTCCCTGCTCGGCGGGAAGCCTGCTTCTCCCTCTCTCACTCCCCCTGCTTGTGTTCCCTCTCTAGCTGTGTTTCTGTCAAAAATAAGTAAAATCTTAAAAAAAAAAAAAAAAAGATTTTATTTGAGAGAGAGCACGCACTAGTGCACGGACAGTGTGGTGGGGAGCAAAGCCAAGGGAGAAGCAGGCTCCCTGTGACGCGGGACTCGATCCTAGGACCCTGAGATCATGACCTGACCCTTAACCAACTGGGCTTCCCAGGAGTCCCTCAGCCCCCAAGGCACTTTTGTTTATTCAGGTACCGTACTGAAAACTGCTTTTCCTTCTTTTTCCTGCTAAGGAAAGCTCAAGAAATCAGAGTACTTAGGAGGAAAACCCCTCAGTGGTCAGTTCTTGGAGCACCGATCTGGCTCCTCGGTGCGCCTTAACAAAGCACCGCGGCCAGCACCCCTGGGTGTAACCCCCGTTCCGTTGGCGTGAAGACACGAGGGCCTGTGCGTTGAACTATTCTGCCACAGAGCCTGTGTTTTCTCATGCCAAGAGCCAGTGTCTCTATCTGTTTGAACACCAGTATCATAGGACCTTTAAGACAATGACTAAGGTAGGAGGGGTGCCTGGGAGGCTCAGTCTATTAAGCGTCTGACTCTTGATTTCAGCTCAGTGGGGATTCTGCTTGGGATTCTCTCTCCCTCTCCCCTACCCATCCCCAACTTGTGCTCTCACTCTCTAAATCCTCTCTCTCTCTCTCTCTCTCTCACACACACACACACACAAGGCAATGACCACGGTAGAAGATGCTAGCCCCTACATTTATTGTTGATTAGAGATAAACAAAACTCACTGCATTTTGAGGGTTTTAAGAATTATTTTCCCATCCTAGTAGGATTTTTGTTTTCCAAAAATCATAAAAACCCAAAGCAGCTTTTAATCTTTGAGAAGGCTGGTATATAATTCACTGTTTCCCTTCTATGGAAACTCACAATAGATCTAAGTCAAATGGCCGAGAGCTTCTAACAATTTCTAAGACCACGCACACCTCAGAATACTCTGGACAACTAAAATCCAAGGGAGGACAGTGAGAGGCTTTCCTGTGGTCAGTGCTCCCTGTGGGGCTGAGCAGAATGTCCTGGCAAACCTCAGGGGCTCTTTCAAGCAAAAGGAGTTGGAACCTGTAGAAGTGGGACACTTTGGAGGTGGTGACTTCCCTGTCACTGGCGGCATGGAAGCAGAAGTCACATGCCCCGGCCCCTGGGGAGGGCGGGAAGGAACCTGGAAGAACCCTGGCCCCTCTCCATTCCCCATTCAATGCAACAACTTCACGTCTACCTGTTTTCCCTGTAGGATTGAGCTCGAAGAAAAAGTACTGTTGATGAAACCCAGTCTGAGATGCGGGGCCCAAGGGTGCGGTGCCGTGAGCACTCACCGTACTGCCTGTGGTTGAACTCCAGCTCCAGGGACGGGTCACAGAGGCTGTCATCGGAATTATAGCCTATGGTGGAAGTAAGGTCGTCAGTTATTAAGACAGGGTTTCCTGGAACACTGAACAACCAGACTCTTATTTAGGAAAAGTACATTTTTATTTGTCCTTTGACATGACAATCCTACTTCTAGGGGTCAACTCTGAGGGTGGGGTGGTTGAAAGGATCACGATGTGGTCGTTTTCATTAGTATGGAGCTATAATAAGACTAAGAAAGACCTCCATGACATATGCCCTGGTGGGAAAAAAAAAATCAAGGTGTATAGATTTTATTCATTTTGTATTTGTTTTTAAGTAGGTTCCACACCCAGTGCAGAACCGAACATGGGGCTTGAACTCATGACGCTGAGATCAAAACCTGAGCTGAGATCAAGAGTCAGATGTTTAACCAACTGAGTCACCCAGATGCCTCTATTTTGGTTTATTTTTGCAGAAAGAAACTGGGAGTATAAACAAGGAACTAAGAAAAAGGTTATCCAGAGGGTGGTTTTGGCAATGGAGTCAGGGGAACCGAGGATACCCTTTCACATAATTCAGGTTTTTCAATATTTTTGGCTTTGTTATTTTACACGTTAAAACACACAGCATTTATGAAGAAAAAAGTCAAACTGAAAACAGGAACAAAGCTTACTGTGTCAAACTTTTAACATTATCAGAGAGAAACACTGATCTGCAGTGAATTTTGAATGTAAAACTCTGTGAAAGCATCCTCAGTAAAATACAATCTAAGGACTAAAAGAACTACAAAGAAAACATTGCTTGCTGAATTTATGGTGACTGGTAGCATAGGTAGGATTACTTTTTAAACCATTACTGCATATTTTCGGGGAGGGGTATCGTTTCAGGAGACAGGCATTCTGTAAAGCAAAGGACATGCAAATGTGTTAAATCTGAATTGGAAATACTGACACAAACCAATAATATATCTTTGTCCCCTCTTCCTTTACTGAAAGGGCTTAGAAGCAAAAGCAACTCCATAGGGCTCAGATCCTGTTCATTAAATTCTGCTCTCAATGAAACTAGACTGACTTAAAGAAATGGCTGATTCTAAGGAGGTTTCCTTCCACGGAAGCTGCCTACTAAGCCCTGGCCATGACCATGGGAGAGTGAGATGGGGCCGCCGGGAAATCGCGTGGCTGGAACGGGGTCTACAGCAGTGACTGACCTTCCGGCCGCCGGCTCTGCAGGTGTAGGAACGGCCAGAGGTGTTTCTGGGCGGGGCTCTGGTTTAGGAACGGGATCTGGGCTGACACAGCCTGTGGGTTAGTCTTAGGGCTGGACCTTGAGCCACACAGGCTGCTGAAGTCCGAGGGGAGGTGGAGTCCCCAGCCCCACCCCAAGACCAGGCAGGGATTCTGCACCCCAAGCCTGGAGAGAAGGGAGTGGTCCTAGTCGGCAGGTGGCACCGTTCCCCTGACCCCCAGGCACAAGCGACTGCTGCCTCCAGGGCCCAGGCGGGGACGGAGAAGGCCTGTGTGGCCACCCTGTGTGTGCTCCCTCCTCTCCTCTCCCCAGGGGTGTTTACTGCTTGTGAATAAGGTCTAGATGGCGGGCATCCTGTTCTCTCCAACTCCTGACACCAGAGAGGTCCCTCCTGCTCTGCCAGCTGTCCCTTTGGATACGCTCATGTTTCTAAGTTACACGCGGGATGTCTTTTTTAGTTATAGGCTCTATCTTCCTTTCTGTTTGCGTATTTTAGATTTCCAAGCGCCTTTCCCTTAACCGCTCTCACAGCATCCCATCCCCATTCCATGGGGCGGACGGGTCGCCTCGCCCAGGCTACGCCCACGACAGACCCCGCACAGCATCTGTGTCTGTGCTGGATGTCTGCTCACACTGCGACCCCCCACTCGTTGGGTCACTGCTGTCAGACGTCGGGGATCCCTGAACTTCAAGAGGCTTCACTTGACAAGGTCGGACTGAGCCGTTCTGCGGGGAATTTCTCAAGCTTATCAGATGGCTTGAAGGACATTTTAACCTCCTGTCTAAAGGTGTGACCGGGCATGGCTGCTGGCCCCTGGTGGAGGCTCGCTGTGCAAACTCTTCCCCGGATCCCCTTGTTTGCAGCGATGGAGCCCTGCCTCCTGCTCTCCCAAGCCACCTCCAGGTTCAGACACACTGTCATGTCTCCTCCATAGAGAATAAGCTTCCAAACTCCTACCACCGTGGGGTGAGGGCGTTGCCAGCTTTTAGCCCAAACTGTAGTTCACCTCCCTTCCAGAGTTACTCGGTGGCACCAAATCCTGAACGGTTGTGGTGAGAGTGGCTTAGGATTGGGCTTACAGGAGGGGAGGTTGCCCGCCCCACACCAGACAGCTGACGGACTGACGCCGGGCCTAAGGGACAGCAAAGCGCGACTACAGCCTCCACGCCCTGCTTACCACCTGTCTCTGTGAGCCCGCGCTCTTCTGGAAGGACCCCGGGCCCACAGCCCTCTTCTTCCGGAGGGGCCCACAACTCACCTTTGGTGCGGCCTGGGTGCCGGGAGAGGGAGGTGGAGCTGGAAGGGGCTGTAGTGATGGCTGAGTTCGAACACGTCCGCGAGCTCCGCTCCAAGGGCCAGGGCTTCATGGCCGGGTCAGCGGAGGCATCCGTGCGGTCCAGGCTGCCTCTGTGCGGGGACCCTTGCTTTGGTTTGAGGTCCCCAGGGCCTGGGGCAGAGAAGGACACTGAGAATCGGGCTGGCCCAATCCCGTGTCAAGGCTGGGTTGCCACACTGAGGCCTAGAAGCAGGGGCACCAGGGCGCAGGGACCACAAGGACGGAAGCTGGGCTGCGGTGTGGACAGGAGGACCCCCGCTACAGGCCTGGGGGGAGGGGCAGGGGCAGAGAGGATGGCTCTGGCTCTACACATGGGTCCCATGGGAGCCCCAAAAGGCTGGGACAGGATAAGGCACTCAAGAGGAGGAACCAACTCTTGCCAGAAGGCCAACACGTGAG
This sequence comes from Spilogale gracilis, assembly GCA_004023965.1. Lineage (NCBI taxonomy): Eukaryota > Metazoa > Chordata > Mammalia > Carnivora > Mephitidae > Spilogale > Spilogale gracilis. The sequence goes on along the minus strand of PITA01008477.1, from coordinate 57,420 downwards.
CTGTGGGCATGTGTGTAACTCGGATGCCCAACTTCAAAGGGTCCTGTTGACATCTGCTCAGGATCACTCCAGGCCTGCAATCAATGTCCCCAAGGTCCAGGATGGATGGATGGCCAGATGGACAGATGTGCATCCTGCCAACTGGCTTCACTTAGGATCTGAGAAAGCAGCTTAACCCTTCCCTAACAATCATTTAAGTCTGAATCTTGGGCACCTGGGTGGCTCAGAGGGTTAACCTTCGGCTTAGGCCATGATCTCAGGGTCCTGGGATTGAGGCCCATGTTGGGCTCTCTGTTTAGTGGGGAGCCCGTTTCCCCCTCTCTCTCAGCCTGCCTCTCTGCCTACTTGCGATATCTCTCTCTCTGTCAAATAAATAAATCCTTAAAATAAAAAACAAAAACTTTAAAATACATAAAATCTAAAAAAAAAAAATCAAAATCTCTGTAAAAGTGACTTTTCCCTTGTATCTTGTGCTCGTCTACAATCACTACATTTTTTACCCCGAACACATACTCTCATTAAACAATTTCTCTACGAAAATGTTAAAAAAAAAAACAAACCCAAAACCCCAAAAACCCTCCCACTACCTAGTGGTAGGAAAGGGGCCGGGCTCTCTCAATGGAAGATACGCACATGTGAGGCTACAGCCTGAGAGCCTGAGGACAGCACTGTTTCGCACCATGTCCCCCTCCAGACACCCCTCGGCCGGGACCCGGCGCCACACCCTCCCGCAGGGCTGACCCTGCTAGCCCTTCAGCCACTCGGGGGTCTGCACTCCCTGGGACGTTTTCAGTGCCCAAATCTTACAACTTGAAACCAAGGCAAAATTTGAATTCTGAAAGATACCCTTGATGAGAAGCAAGATTCAAGTCTGGTGGAACGCGTCGGGACAAGCATCCAATGGGTACAGTTAAAATGAGGAGCGGAGGGGAGGCGCAGACAGTTAGCATGGATGGCAGGAAACAGGACGAGCTGACAGCATGCTGGCGAGACAGGGGCCCCGAGGACCAGGGGCACGGGGGCCCCGGGTCCGCGAGGCAGAGCGTGTGACGTGAAGTCAGTGCCACATCGGCTGACCTCAACAGTTTCAGAGGTATGTATCTGTACGATTACCTTGTTTTTGTGGTGATACTGGCTTTCCACTGACAGCACTGTTAATAATCTTTCCCTTGAATTCAAAATAAATTTAAACGGCCATGGTGAGTCAATTCAAGGGAAAACATGTACGTGATCCACACAGGTGGATAACAAGATGTGGCAAAACTCAGGAGACAGCACGAGAATGAGAGCAGACAGCGCAGTAGCTAAAGGCCTCCGTGGACCAGCGTTCCCTTCGCTCTGGGCGTGACCAGTGGCGGGCTTTCTGTCTGCTACTGTCTTACATCCACATCCGAGAGGTCAGAGAGCCACCGCATGGTCAGAAAACTTCGTTCTGGGCTGACCTCTGGCTTGGCAACATTGCTCCAATGATACCAACTGCTTGAACACAGCAATAAGTCCTTCGGGACACAGAGCACGTCTGCAAGAGGCCTTGTCAGCATATGCCAATAACTCGGTGCTCTGATGGCGGAGGAGGAGAGGGCTGCAGCTTTAAATTCAGCTGCTTAAACATAAGTCTTAAAAAAAATTAAAAATCTCACTTGACAGAGGCCGTCTATTTTAGGAAGCAAAGCGACAACCGACCAGTTCTGCTGTACACACACGGGCACAACATAAGGCTGCAGGTGCAAGCGCGGGGAGGCGGCACCCGGCCGCCGGACTTACTTAGCATGGACATCCTGGCCCACGGACCTGTGCATGGATGTCCCGAGGCTCCCCTACAACTGTGCTGTGCTGGAGAAATGGTCCAGAGTGTGTGACAACTCATCTTCTCTTTTGAAATCAGAATCCACGCTGGCTACTTTAAACTTGGCTTGGAACTGGGAGCAGGAGGAGGGGGTCCACTAGGGGTCATCAGGCCTTTAGGTACTTTTTTTTTTTTTTTTTTTTTTTTTTTGGATTTCAGAAATGAAGGAGGATACATGATGAAAACACATGATAAAGGAAAAGGATCAGAAATCTCCAATTTCTGAAAAAGGGACAGGTTCATTAGGAGAGGATGGGATGTCAGAGGAAGACCAGAACCGCAGGCGTTTAGAGAGAGTCGGATGGGCCGTTGGAGACTTGTCTTTGTCCTTGCTTTTGCTTCTCAAAAAGGGACTCTTTTTGCGCTGAGTGGCTAAATGGTTATTCCCCGGATAACCCAAGAGAGGAAGGAAAAAGAAACAGAACAATAAATGAATGAAATGAATACTAGAACAAATGACTCTAAATTAGCTGAATGTAGGCAGGAGATCAGAATCCTGTCTGACCCAGGAAACACGGGAACAATACCCACAACAGGCCCAGAATTAGGACTCAGTGAATCATTTATGCTCTGACTCAATGTGATTAATTTAGGGGCGTTTTAGTGCCAATGCTTTGTTCTGCACGGGAGGAGAATTATGCATCACTCAAGAAGCCGATGGCTGGGACTTTTTTCAATTTCAACGTGTTAAATTATTAAATGAGGATGTTTATTAATTTAGGACCCAGCTTTTCTTACTCATGCATTTTAATGACAGGCCCTCTGACGCTCTGGGACACACTCCACTCCCATTCCTGTTCAACGGCCTTGCAAACACTGCACGGTACGTTTCTGGCCTGATGTTATGAGATGACAGTCTGCTGAAGTCGTCACCAATAATTCTGTCTACCTCAAATAACCTCTTCTGACAGTACAAGTTTAAAAATAATGAAAATACCCCTTTCTGTACCCTAAACCCCACACCACCAGGAACTGTTTCCTTTAAAATCTCCTGCACAACATCTACCCTGATTCTGTACTTCGTGGCTCATCAGAGCCCCCAGTCTTACTTTCTGAACCTGTATGAGCACAGCGGAGCTGCGGGATTTCTGATTGAGGATCAGAGCAACACCATCACCTGGCTCATTTCTGCTTGCACAGCGCCACCTGGTGGTCGGCCCTCCCATCGCAGAATAAGGGGCCCCAGGCTCTGCGGTTCCTTTGTAAAGGGCTTTCACTGCCCCCAGAGGTGGAGAGCCCCAGCTCCAGCCTGGCAGCCCCGTGTGGGGATCCCAGTTCCACCACTGATTACACTGGCAAGTGCTGAACATTTCTGTCAAGGCTGTCCTTCTCGACTCTGAGAAGGGACGATGAATCGTGCCCACCTGGGGTTGTAGTTAGGACTCCAGGAGCCCCATAAAGGAGCCCGGAAGGGGGCGCGTAGGTGGCTCAGTGGGTTAAAGCCTCTGCCTTCGGCTCAGGTCACAATCCCACAATCCCAAGGCCCCCATCGGGCTCTCTGCTCAGCAGGGACCCTGCTTCCTCCTCTCTCTGCCTGCCTCTCTGCCTACTTGTGATCTCTGTCAAATAAATAAATAAAATCTTAAAAAAAAAAAAAAAAAAGGAGCCCGGGAGGGATGCCCGGTGCCCTGCCCTGCTCGACCATCAGCTAGCACAACAGCCTGGGCCAGTCAAGTATTTTTTCCTCTCCAAGTCTTCCTAGCTCATTAGGCCGATGGTAGTTAATTAGGCCAGTTTCGAGAATAACACAAGTTGAGGGCATAAAGACCAACAACTTTAAAGAGCCAACGTGAAAACCTGTGACAAGAGAGCCCCGCTAGACAGAAGCCAAGGTTCAGCCTCATCGTCACTTAGCGGCACCTGAGCCCTTTACCTGACTGGATCTCTACCTAACCGGATCTCCCGTAAAGAATGGGAATCACAAGCATTTATCTCAGCTGTGTGTACACGTGCATGTTTTCGTTTCTGTATTTGAAAGTGACACAACAGGGCCCACTGAATGGTGCCCCCAAAAGACTTGTGCACATGTCACATTCACGGGACAGGTGGTCACCACGGGCCCTCAGCCCCGGGGACCCAGGGCGCTCAGGCCTAGGCCTGGTCTTCAGAAAGTTCCAGCATCCTCCATAAAAACTTAAATGACTCGGTACACACCTGGCAGGTTTAGGGGTGAAGGATCTGTAAACTAATATTTAAAAAGTAAAGCTGAAACTTAATGTTTCCGGCAATTTCTGTGTTTAGCTGCGTCTGAGGTACACATTTCCCCTCATTCCTTCACATCTCTGAGATCCGGATGCGGCTCTGATGGGGTCTGACAGTCACCGCCTCTGATAGAGCGGTCATGGCCATGGCCACACCCCACCCGCTGCGCTCCTGCTGTCCCCGTGTGTCTGCGCACAACACCCTGAGCCTGAAGACGAGCTCTCTGACTAGGCTGTAACAGCCGCGCAGTGGGGAAGCACCGCCTCCTCGGGCGGCCCGTGTACACAGTGTATGGCTGAGAACTTCCTAGATTTGAGGAAACACAGTGCAGACGACTAGGAATCCACGTCAGAACCCCTGGCAAACTCCAAATGACAGCCGTAAGTAAAAAGGCAGGCCAAGCCCCGTGGCAGGGAGGACTTGGGGACTTCCTGGAGTTCCTGCTTGCATACAGAACGGGTCAAATGCACCTGGGCTCTCCCTCCAGAAAGAGCTGCCTGACTCTTATCCAAGAATAGAGACTCCTGAGCCCGTCTCTGCAGGGCCCGCATCACCATCAGCCCGGGACGCTACCACGGCCTATGTGACATGGACGCTTCTTATTCTAATAAGACAGAACTGCCCCGGGATGAAGCTGCTGGCGTGAATTCGTATTCTCTACTGGGCTGCATGACCTAGGCAAGGAGGCACATCTGTGTGTAAGCAGCACGCCCTCTTCACGCTCCTACACACACGCGGGCAGCAGCCACATGCCACGGCTCGTGCTACCCCATGCAGACCACCCATCCCCTCCGTCGCCCGACGGCAGCCTGGCCAGCCACCCCTACCTTTCCCCACAGGCCCGTTGAGGGTGTCCCGCTCTTCTGTACCACTGGAGCCGGATGGGGTGGCCTCAGGGTTCTCTGGCTGCAATCTGAGGGCCTGAGGAGATGGCGAGGTTGGGTCCTGGGACTCCACCTGCCAAGGAGGGCTCTCTGCGGTGGACTTTAATCGTTCTCTAGAACCTTCTTTCTTTGGTTTGATGAGCTTGACTAAGGCTCTGGCGCCAATCCAGTGGTTTTTCCTAGTGAGAAAGAGAGGGTTAGAAGGACACAACGGATCCTTGCTGCCACTCCAGCAGGTCACAGGGTGCCCTGATGTGAGCCGGGCTTTCCGTCACAAGCCGTTAATTTGGGGTTCAGAATGGCGGCGCTCCTCACCATCACCATGATCATCGGATTTGGGGCCCAGTGATGGTAGAAGTGTGCACTGTGGCAGAAATCCACACTAGCCTCTTGGGGAAACAGAACTTCAAACATGGTGCAAACTTCAAACCCTTCATTATCTGTGTGAAACAAAGCCTGCCTGTGGGTGATTTTTCTGTCGAAATACCATTTTGGAACTGCGTCACGGATCTCCTTGTTTTCTGCTAAAGTTATCAGTAAGTAGAATAAACTGACTTTTGTCAACCAGTCACTGACACGGAAAAGTCTGGGAGAGCCGAGGGGAGGGGAGAGAAGAGTGGACCATTTAAATTAAAACCAGCGAATTTCGAGAACAAGCGATAGAGGAGCAGCTGACTGGAAATGGGGGCCTTCTGATACCACCCAAAAAATCGTCTGTGAAACTAGATAGCACCATGTTTGCACAAAGCACTCGGTCTCCTCATCTGGGCTCCATTTTTGCCAGACAGAGAGAGGAGGACCAAGGTGCAGAAAAATCTGTGGTTCACCAGAAAACCTTGAAGGATTCACAGTGATCCTGACTTTGAGGTTGGACTGGGTTGGGCAGCAGAAAACATCGGCTCCTGGGACTCAGGCCTGCCTGGACCAGGGGAAGGTCCCCAGAGATGAGCTGGCCCCACCACCAGGAGGCTGCTGCTCCCTGGACAGAGGACTGAGTTTGTGAACCTGCTCTGGGGTTCAGGGAGTCCAGAGGAATCTGTGTGAGGCCCAGAGGTTCCCGAGTTTAAAAGGCACGGGCATACCAGCTTCCATCCTCGAAAGAGGAACGTGATTTCCAATGTCCTGTTAAACCATGAGACAGAACCTCATAGGCCACCCTTCTGTCCCACTTTAATGACTCCCAAACCATAGACTCTCTGTCCGCTTGCAAAGGGCTGTGACTAAATTAGGTCCATGTCTCATCAGGCTCAGCTGGCATTCACGGACTCTCCCAGGACAAGCCAGAGGACAGAGGGCGGGACTAAAAATCTAACTCCTTCAGTCACGGGGGCGGCCTGCAATGCCAATGCAGAGTACCTCCAGGCTGGGCGCTGCTCTAGATGGGAGCGGGTCCCGCTCTACTCATGCAGGAGGAAGGGCTCTCTTCCGGGCTTAGGTCCCTGACACTTAAATCAACTCACTTCTTTGGAGCAGGATCATAGAACTTGTACTGATCCATGATTTTTTCCTCCAGTTTCTCCTTATGTCTCCTCAAGGCATTTAATTTGTCTCTGTGAAGAGAGAGGAAAGAGGGGCTCTCAATCCTGTTTTAAATAAAGTAACACGAATTCACTCGTCAGCTCAGCCCAGGACCTTTTCTGGGATTCAGACATTATCGTGGCCATGCCCCTGAGGATCACGTGCCCATGACCATGATGATCACGAAGTCGGGGGCGTGTGAATGGAAACATCTGGCATGGGTCCAGGAAGCCCTGACACCTTGCAGAGGTGTGCTAGAGCACTCCGGGTCGGGATGCAAAAGTCAAATCAAGGGAGCAAAGCCTAACCATCTGAAAACTTACGCACTTCTAGAAGCTCCAAGGACTCGCCGACCAGGTCATTCACGACACTGGACATTCAGGGTCGGACACGGGGCTTGTGTATGGATAATACCTTTGGTGAGGGGGAGAGGTGGGTCCTCAGGGATCTGGGTGGGCCTCAAGGTCGAAAGAGTTCTGCAAAGGCAGACCTCTGACCTGGCCCCATTCTGACGCCAGGTTTCTGATGACACTTCCACGGGGGCACACTCGAAAGTTTTGGGGGCCAGACCGTGAAGATAAGGAGTAAAAGCAGGCCTGGAAAGAGCAGGGGAGTGGTGGGGACAGCAGCCCTAGCCCACCTTGTGGCCAGGCGCCAGGCCTGCAAGGTAGATCTGCCAATTTTTTCAGAGAAGCCAGGACACCTAGGTTGGTCACCGGACCAGATCTCCTGGTTTCTAAGTGCTGGGAACCAGTTCACGTTTTCAGAGACACAGAAGAATTCAGACACTTCTGGACCCCGGGCCTGCCTGTGCTTCTGCTTTATCTCAGGGAGTCATGGGGGTGGAGCCCTCGATCTGCCCTTGATCAGGCTACCAGCCCTGGTCTCCTCATCTGAAAAGGAGGACTCTGAACACTCTCTAATGCAAAACCATCATCAAATCAGCCCCATCGGGTACCGGGCTCCTGCTGCCCTCGCTAGCTCCTGCCCAACCCTTGTGGGCCGTTTTTGTCACCCGGGTTAGAGAGAGCCAACTTCAGTCAATGGCCCCTGTCCCCCAAACTGACAGCATGGTTCTCAGGGTAAACCACCGTCCGGTGGGTGGCAAGTCATCTCCACAGGAGCAGGTGAAGCCCAAAAACTGATGAAGCAGCACCATCACGTTGGAGAACATGGCCTTCACCATCACCACGTCCCGTACCGGTGCGTCTCCCCTGGCCTTCCCAGGGCCGGCAGGCCGCCCCCACTCATGAGGAAGGACAGTCCAACCACCACGGAATGAGGGTTAAACATCACCCTGGAGGATGCGACTCCCAAACCATGAAGCTCCCAGTACCCAGCGATCTTCCTCCTGACCTCTGTTGCCGGCAGTTTCCTATGTCCCGCTAGACCAGCACCCTTTAACACCTCCCAGCGAACCCAAACTCATGAGCTGGGCACAGAAGTCTTCCTCAGCGGAGTGCTCGCTCTTTTTCCAGCCTTCTCTCCAGGTGTTCCCGGCACCCTGACCCCCACTGGGCTCCACCTTCAGGTCCCCCCCACTGCCTGCCTTCTCCCCCTCCCAAGTCAGTGGCTGGGCCCCAGCTCCCACCACCACTGCCTTCCGCATAGCTCAATGGCTGCCCGGCGTGGACACGCTCCCCACATACCCCGCCCCCATACCCATTCCTGGCTCCCAGGGCACTGGTTCTGTGCACCTCATGAGGCCCATGCCAGAGCTGGCGCTTCACTGACACCAGCTGAGGGAGGACACAGAGGCGATGGGAACACCCCAGACATGGCACCTATGCTCAGCCTCCCGTTTGAGTTCTTTCCCCGAGATCCTTCTTGCTGGCACTGTCCTATTTTTAAAAGTGAGCTCAATTCCAAAAGCAGATTCTGAGGCTTCTGGCGGTAGGCACTGCCTCTGAAAAGCACACGAGAGCCAACAACCACACGTACACAAAGCTCGACCTGTTCCAGGGATGTCAAGAGAGGGATGTGCTGGCAAGACGGTCCGTCCCCGTGCCCTCAGGACACCAAGAGGCCTGGGCGCCATTCGTCGCTCAGAATGCGATAGGTCCTGGCTCGGGGCCAGGGAAGCCAGAGCCCCTGCGCCCAAGGGCATTGCTCCCACACACACCCTTACATGTACTGCTTTTGCTCCTGGTGGTACTGCTCCTTACTCTCCACGTTCTGCTCGAGGAGCAGCTGGTTCTGCTGGTTCAACAGCTGGATCTGACTCAGCAAGTGATGATTCTCTTCCTCCAGGTTCCCCTTGAGACGGGACAGCAGCTAAAACACAAATCAACGTTTCAGACAGTGTGCAATCCCAGGATTCCACTGCTGGGAACCCGGCTTCCAGGGCCACACGCACAGAGACGGGCACTCCTCCTTCGCCCGTGAGAACCCACAAGGACGCGAGAGCCGCCGTCCTGGGCAGAGCCCAATCCCCTCCGCACCTGCCCTGCCCGACCCGGCGGCCCCCGAGCACTGCACGCGCGGCTTGTCTGAGCCGTGGTGTGCCGAAGGAGACAAAGATTCCGAAGGCTTCATGATAATAAAGAAGAGGATATAAAATACCTCATTAAAGTGGTTTTTTAGGGGTCGCATATCAAAATGGTAGTATTTTAGATAAGTCGGCTGGACAAAATACATTATTAAAATGAAACCCCCTGTTTTTACTTTTTTAATGTGGTTACTAGAAAACGTGAACTTAGGCACGTGGCCTGCCTTGTATTTGTGAGCGGCAGCGCTGCTCTGGGAGGCGGTGGGCACACCTTTCCTGCGAAGGGCCAGACACTAGGTACCCTCAGGCTCGCCAGGCCGCACGGGGGGTGCTGTTGTAATGCTCCCACGCGGCCGCTGCCACCACCAGAAACAGCCCCGGACGGCACACGTCCCTGTCATGGACACCTGTGATCATTTCCACTTGCCACAAACTATCGCTCTTCTTTTGAGATTTCTCCCTACGACAAACACCGAAAACGATGGTCTTAGGGTCACAGAGGGATGGGAACAGGCAGGGGCTGCCTCTGACCCGCCGGCCGAGGTCTGCCACCTCCTGCCTCGGACTACCATCATGGCGGCTGCAGCAGGAACATCCCAAGCTTGGCCTTCAGACAGCCCGAGTTCCCATCCATGACTGGAGGCCCCGTCTGGGGTCTCCTCAGAAACCCGAAGGTACCTCCCTGTAACAACACAGCTTACAGTGGCTGAGGCTCCTCTGCCTGAGCGACCAGCCCCCACCTCCTCCACATACCCTGTGCCATGGCCCTGGGGGGCCTCGAGGCAGCTGTGCACCCTGGGCCTCGCTTTCCTTGGCTATGGTGTCCCACCGGGCTACCAGGAGCTCGCAGGGCAAGGCCTCCAAGAGGGTTTCTGGACCAACGGGAGGCAAGCGGAGCTGTGTCTTGGGGACGCTGCTGTCCCTGGGTCATCCTGAAGGGGGATGGGACCAGGCTGCTCTTGTGGATTCAATCCACTTTGCCTTTCTTATCTGTCCTGGGACCAGCTCATGAGCTCCTCTGAGATGGTTCTGCTGCCCAAGAAGACAATTTCCCACCCAGCACACCACAAGGGATAGTTCTGCCTCTCTGGAAACCGGGGCGGTCCTGAGTGAACTCCATCCGAGCTGCCCCGGGACCAGAGTCAGCCATTCACGCCCCTCTTCTAGAACAGTGTGGATACTGATTTGCAAAGATGAAAAAGACAAGTGTAGACACAGCCGAGGGGAGAAGACCGTCCTCTGCTGTTCCCGTGTACTTCCCCAACCTTCGAGAAGCAAAGGGTAGTTGGAGAGGTGCTTTCTGACCCACTCCTGCCAATTGCCCGTCTCCCTTTCAGAAGCCTCCATTCCCTCTCGGCCCCTGTACCGCCTCCCACGTGGTCTTCGAGTGCCAACGCCAAAGAGGACCCATCAGCACCGCCGGGGCCCGGGGCTCTCGTCCGCGTCCCGAGGCCTCACCTCGCAGTGGTTGTCCAGCTTGGTCAGCGAGAGGTCCATGCTCTGGTGCTGCTCCTTTAGCTCGTCGAAGCGAGCCTGCCAGCGGTTCAGCTCCAGCTGGGAGTTGTTCAGGGATGTTTTCAGCTCCTTGGTGTGGGCGTGCAGCTCCTCGTACTCCCCCTTCAGCTGGTGGTGCAGGAAACTGACCCTGGGGGCAGAGAGCCACAGGCCAAGGGCTGAAGGGCACGACAGGCTCCATCCCCGCTGTGCGCCCTGACACAAGATGACAGCCTCTCTGGGCTTCAGGTTTTTCCAGGTATAGAATGAGTTTGCAAACTGTGTTCTCTGGGGTTCTGGGAGGGCCCCCCATGTGCCCCAGGTCGGGCTGGGGGAGACAGAGGCTCATGGCGATGATCTCTTCTACACTTAAAGCTCTGGCCCATCTGTGCACATACTTTGGAAAAAAGGGTTCCACTGTTAACCATTTTAAAGAAACACTGAACCAGAACATTTTTGCTTTAAAATCGTATGTGTACATCTGGCTCTTCTTCCCAACTTCAAACTCCTTTCTGATTTCAACTCCTGAGATGAATAAAGTATGAGATGCCGTGGTTACTATGGAAATCCACAAAAATTATCACCATTGCAACTATCATCCAACCAGTGCTTCCTAGGGGAAGATCTGCATCCGAAGCTCAAATCACTGGAGGCTCCCAGATTGTATCTGGACACAGCTGTGCCTCATTTGGCCTACACGCTTCTTTGAAATGGGTCAGCGCACCAACATTTAAAAACCTGATGGTCTCACATCAACACTCAGATGTCTAATTTCTCTTAAGAAAAAAAGCCCAAGACAAAAGAATAACCTGGAAAGCTCTGGACCAGCCAGCCGGCTGACAACCTCCAGCTGGAGTCTATTCCCCACGTCGCCGGCACTCTCTCGAACCCACGAGCCCGGCCTCCCCGGGTCACTGGGCTCCTAGTGTGTGGCCTCACTGTGCATTCGCACAAGGATGTGGAGCGGAAGCAGCTTCACACCGTCATGCCTTTGTGACGAGACAAGACCTGATTCACATCCTGACTCTGCCATTCACTAGAAGCACTGAGTTTGGACAGCACAGTTCATCCCTGAACCTGTTTCCTTATCTGGTATCAAAAAGAGGGGGGGATACTAGATACTAGTTGCACAGTAGATTCTTGTTACTGGAGGGAGTGATGCTCTATGAAGCCCCTGTGATCACCGACTGACAGGTACTGAACCATGGCCTCTTGTTCCTGCAAGCTCTGGTTACGTTTCAGTCAAAGGATCAAGACATTCCCTATTTTATCAGGGTTTCTGTTTGAAGACTCCTCTCCTCACTTACAGCCACGGCCACGGCCCCGTAGCTCGTGCCTGAAAGCTTCTAGAATGTGTACTTTCCCCAGAACGTGTCACAGCCTCGCCCTAGCAGCCCTAGACCACACTTCAGTCCTCCACTTGGGAGCTATTTTAAGTGAAATTGCAGGGGCACCTGGCTGGCTCAGATGGTTCAGCCTCTGCCTTTCGCTCAGGTTGTGATCTCTGGGTCCTGGGATCGAGCCCAGCATTGGACTCCCTGCTCACTGGGGATCCTGCTTCTCCCTCTCCATCACTCCTCTTGCTTATGCTCTCTTTTGCTCAAATAAAATCTTTAAAAAAATAGCAAAATTGCCACAAAAAAGCACAGAAATATGTAAACACCACAGTACCAAACAGACTTCAAAAAGGATACTTCTTCGAAGAACAAGAACTACAGTAAGAAGGCAGAGCCCCTTGTTCGCCCTCAGCTGGAGACGCGGGCTTCGGGCCACCCTGGGCACGCCGAGTGCAAGCACCACGAATATCAATTTGGGGATGACTTTAGCAAGTAGGCGATTTTAGCAAGTAGGTGAGTTCACAGATAGGGAATGTGTGAAGAGTGAGCACCAACAGCGTGTCCTTCATGAGATCGCCAGGTGGCCTCCCTCAGAGGAGGGTCCACGCCGGACACAAGGCACCATCCCCAGTTGTCATTTGGGGGGGTCCTTCTGTCCTAGCCACCAGCTAGAGTCCCCTCTGAGTCTATGCCCCCCAGCTGTGAAAATGATGGCCCGCAGACTCCGCGGACCTCTCACGGTGGGGCTGGGTGGGTCTGTGTGAAATTCTGGACCGTGTGTGAAATCCCGGCCCCATGCAGGGTGGCGGGATTCCCGGTGCTCACCTGTCCAGCTCGCCCCGCAGCCGCTGGTTCTCACTCACAGCCATGGCGCCCGTCCTCTGCTCTTCCTGCAGAGCTTCCCTCTCAGTATTCAAAACCTTCTCCCGCTCATCCAGCTCCGCCTTATGCTTCAGCATGTCATCGTGCCTGTTGGAGGGGAATGCACCTGCTGGGAGCTTGCCCAGGGCCTTCCTTTTTTCTGGGGAACAAACTCCCTGGAAGATTGAAGCCTCCCATAGAAAATGGGGTTCCTCTGGCTGCTTCTCTCTGCAGAGCTGAGGGGGACGGGGCAGGGAAGAGGCGGAGCAAGAAGCAGGGCAGCAGAACAGGGGCTGGGGCTGGGAGGGCTGTTTGGGCCGGGGTCTCATCTAGCCCTACGGCAGAGTCTTCTTCCCATCCGACAAGTTTCCAAAGTCCCCTGGAGCCCCTGTCAAAGCAGGACTCCCTCCCTCGGCCACCTGGGCACATCTAGACTCTGTTTTCTGCACTTGGAGTCCTTCGCTTCAAGAGTTATAAATACATTACTAGGTGGTTCACTGAGCACAGACAGATCTAAAAGAAACCACAAAATAAACAGCTGAATTCTACCACACAGAGCAGGTAATCCCTCTTGATCAGGCGCTGGGTAAGCCCTCTGCCCTCCTCCTCTTGGGAACCCAGTCTCCTTGT
>PITA01008477.1:29006-44060 GCA_004023965.1 Spilogale gracilis | reverse complement strand
TTCCTCTCCTCCTCCAGCCCTGTCTCAGTGATTATGGCACAGCCGGCTCTGGAGGGCAGCAGAGCCCAGGAGGCTGAGCTCCTGACAAGCCTGGGCTGTCCTCCTCCTGCCAGAAACATCCGTGTTCACAGACGACTCAGGATCTCCCTCAAGTCCAAGGCAGTGACTGACGCCCCACCTTTCAGCTGTCCCGTTCAGGGAAATCTCTCTTCCCAGAGCCCCTCCCTTGTCTGAGCTGTTCACACTCACACACGGTGGGACCAGGGTGTCCACCCGGTCTTCAGACCTCCGCCCCTGGGCCCCCAGCCCCACCGCAGCTGTGCCCAAGCCGTCTGACCGGAGCCGGCCCTTGTCGGGGAGTCAAACTCAAACACGGTCAGCTGGCTTCCAGGACAAGCTCTTGTGTGGCCTGCAGTCCCGGGGGTAATCGTAAGCACCGGTAACCACGAGGGCAGGGCAGACCCCATGCGTCTTGCTCACCAGTGAATCCCAGGTATGAGTCTGGGCACCAGTAAATCTCTCTGAAGGGAATTAAGAAGTAAACATCTAGTTTCAGCGCCATCACCCCTGTGTTCCAGGCACCCAAGTCCTCAAACCCACAGCCCCGCGGCAGGCAGACCAAAGGCACTTCCAGCCCCCTGAGTATTGCAGTAGATCAGCCCGCTGTAATGACAAGGAACCAGACAGAAGACCACGGTCACTCCTCCCTCAAGGCTGATCCAAATTCCACCTGCAAAAACCTTCCCCTTCTCATCGGACACTAAGAACACCATAAAGTGCTATCACAACCCCTAATAGGACGTTAACGATGGGACACAGAGGTGCCCAGTGAGTGATGAGCGGGGAGCTCCGCCGAGAGCTCAGCGAATGCCGTGGGCTCCACTTTGTGAGCCAACAGGGAGCACACAGCACACGCTCAGGGCCGCCTGAAGCCAGGACGGGCTCCAGAGGAACGGTGGAAGCAGAAGATGCTGGTTTTGGCTTATTAGGGGCAGGTGCCTCAGCACGGCCCTGAAGGAAGGTGATCTGGGTGGGTAAAGCAGGGAGAGGAGCCCAGAGAGAGGCGGAAAAGAAGCAGTAGGTGAGTGAATAAATGAACATCACCACCTCTGTGCCCTGGGCATCATCAGACGCCCTCACGAGGCTCTGCTGGCCCAGTGATCGAGATGAGTCAAGGGAAATGCCGTCTGCAGGGACACCTAATAGGCAGAGGAAGTGGGCAATCGCTCCCTCCTATGCTGCTCCTGTGCCCTGCGCGGGACAGCCTGAGAGAGACAGCCCCCTCCTGTGTCCACCTCATGGGCACACCACCCCGCCCCCTGCCAGGCCCTGGGTCCTACCACAGCTGCCCGAGCGCTGGGAGCCATCGGGGGCCCCCTGGGGCAGGAGCTCAGGCAACACCAGCTAGACCCAACGGACTCGACGCCCAGGAGCCTGGATGTCAAGGGCACCAAGAGAAGACCTCTCCAATTCAATGCAGACACATTTTAGATCAAAAACGGAAAGGAGAGTAGGCAGGTGGTGAGACAAACAGAGAGAGAGAGAGAAATGGCTGAAACGGACATGGAGATTTCACTCTACTGTTCTCTTCGCTTTCTCTGTATTGAAAAGCTGCCAGAACTGAAGGCTGGAGAGCAAGCGTCCCACACTGGAGTAGGGAAGCCAAGGCCCGGGAAACCCAAGTAAGCATGTCAGTGTGGACTAGCCACGGTGGTGAATGTCCTCCTCATGCCTGGTCTGGAGAGGAGGGGGAAGGCGGTGGGGGGTCCTCAGGGAAGCACCCGAAGCTGGGCTTTCCTGAGCTGGGCATTGCTGTGGCACGGCCTTCTCCACACGGGGGGGGGGGGGGGGGGGGGGTCCTCTTGTCTGTTGCTCAGCCTCCAGCTGCACATACTCCCAATGGCTGAGTGTGACTCCTGATTTTACCTCCCTCCTGGAAAGTTCGGGGGGTCCCAGGCCACATGAAGCAGCGAGGCCAAGAGGGAAGGTGGGGGGGCTCCAGGCAGGGGTGCGGGGGGGGGCGCGGCCCAGACTCCGGCAAGCACCTCTCGCGGAGCTCCTTGTGCTCCAGCTCCAGGTTGCGATGCAGCGTCTTGAGGCAGCTGTGCTGGCGGATGAGGGCCTCGTACTCGGAGGACTGGCGCTCGTGGAGGGCGGCCAGGTGCTCGTGGTCCTGCAGCAGGGCCTCGTAGGCCGCCGACAGCTGCTCCTGCTGCCGCTGCAGGCTCTCGTTCTCGCTCTCCTTGGCCGTCTGCTGGTTCTGCAGCAGCGAGTACTGCGCCGTGAGTGCGGCGCTCTGGGAGCTCAGAGTGGAGTTCTCCACCTGCAGAGAGGGAGGAGGGGCGGCCTCACTGACCTGGTGTCTCCCCCCGTCCTCCAAGACGGGAAGCAGACATGAGGACCCTCCGGGCAGGCAGCAACCCGCCACTGGGACCGTTGTGTCTGGACTTCAGAACGGCTCCGGGCAGGGGCACACGGGACCGTCCCACGCGGCTCTGTCCTGCACCCCTCCCCACAGGGGACCTTCTGGGGCAAATTCCGTCCTTCCTCTGGATAAGCTCCTTGGGCGCCCTCTTTGACCACTTTTAAGCACCTGTTTTCTAGGACAATCAGTAATGATAGAGAACACCTGACCACCACCAGCAGCCACACTCACCTAACAGATGTTTACAGAACCCCTGCCCAGCAACATCCCAGACCATCAGGAAAGTCCGCAGGGAGCGCTGCCTAACTCACTCTGGGGCCCGCAATGACCCGACTGCAAAACCAGGCAAAAAGACCCCACCCCTACCCCTCGAGCCCATCTCCTATTTTGTTATTTTAGCAGAACCCCTGCCCCGTTGCCAAATAGTTTCCTGTTTACTGTCCCAACACAGATTGCACATTTTCAGACACTTTACTCATAAATGGTATTAATAAAAGATTAATTCGTTTCCCCACAATCTGTTAACTGTAAATAAAAACCAACATCCTCAAATAGATGGCACAGGGCACGAGTTTTGCTAGAAGCTCTCAACAGCCTGGCAGCCGCTTCATCCCCCACTTCCTTCACAGAGATTGAAAATTCCCATCAGCTTAGGAAAGGCTCTGCGGGGTTTTATAGTAAACAAACCTGACTCTGTTGAGCTCAAGGCATCTGAGCCCAGGATCTCTTTCCAAGCCATTCCTGGTAAAAACTCGAGGAACAGACTTGGGGAAAAAGGCAACCCTGCAGGGCAAAGCAGAGAAACCCAGCCGCCGGCCCTGCTGTCACACCCGGTCATGGAAACGCCTGTGCACCTGTACCACTCAAAGATCCGGAGGCTCTGCACCCCTGCTTACAAAGAGCCTATGAAACACAAAACAGGACTGCACAACCTCCCATGTGTGGCCTGGCTTCCTGAGGAGGAGGAGCTGTTGTGCAGGGGCTGGTCTCGGGAGACGCAGAGGTACCTGCCCCCTGCCCCCCCCCCGGCCCGCGGGGTGTGCCCACCTGCAGCTTGGCCGTCTGCGTCTGCAGCGTGGTGTTGTGCTCCTGCAGGAAGGCACTCTGCTTCTGCAGCGTCAGGATCTGAGTGCTGAAGGCCACGTTCTGCGCCTCTAGGTGCTGGAGCTGTTCCTTAAACAGCTGCTTCTCAGCCTGCAGAGCTGCGTTCTGGGGAGGAAGAAGCAGGGGGCCAAAGCTGGTCAGACACCAGCTCAGACAGGGCTCACCGGCCCCAGGCATGGCGGCTGTAAGGAACCCTCAGGAGTGGATGCTTTGGGGACTGAAGCCAGAGTCCACTGGTTGAAAAAAGTAGCATGTTTCCCTCCTGGAAATGACGATCAATAAAACTGCAGGGAAGGAGGAGAGAGCTCCTTTCTTTTTTGGTATGTGCTTTCCAGACAGAAATGCATGCACATCACGGGGACACTACTTCCAACCTGGGCATCTTAGTTCAAGGGTAAGGCGAGCTGGGGTTCAAGCCGAGGCATCTCTTCTCTCTTTCATGCTTCTGAGGAACACCCCGAGAGTGCATTTCTGTGAGCCTGTCCCCCTGGACAGGGAGCCAAAGCCTGTGACCACACCTCACCCTGCTCAGAAGTGACAGCAGGTAGAATAAATGAGTTGTTCCAAGAGACTGATCAAGACTGTAAAATATGCCACGACGGGGCCAGGACACATGGGTTGTAGCCTGGTGCTATCCCTCGTTAGCTCGGGAAGTGGGTCAAGTCTCTCTTATTGTTTTTAAAGATTTTTTTATTTATTCATTTGAGAGAGAGAACACAAGCAAAGGCAGAGGCAGGGACAGACACAAACTCCCCACTGAGCAGGGAAACTGACTCGGGGCTCGATCCCAGGACCCAGAGATCATGGCCTGAGCAGAAGGCAGGTGCTTAATCATCTGGGTGCCCCATGGGGTCATGTCTCTTAAACTCTGTCTCTACTTTCTCACCTGCCAAACGGTGAAAATCCTCACTATCTGCTTCATGAGGTTGTTGGCAGAGTCAAATAACATCAGGGGATTAGACATACACTGGCAAACTTCTGCAAAGAGGCAGACTGAACTTCAGGCCAGGCATGTGGTCGCCATTCTAATCAGTTACCTCTCCCACCATAGTGGGAAGCCAATCCCACATGGTATGTAAATAAAGGGCACGTATCTTGTCCAATAAAACTTTATTGACAAAAACAGGTGGTGGGCCATGGTTTGGCAACCTCTATGAAAGCACTGTGGAAACAGAGGACGGGTGTACAAGCTACAGGCCAAGTCTGATGGGTGGGCAGTTGGATTTATTGTGGGGAAAATGTAATCCACACCTTTCCACTAAAAAGGGAGAAGGGGGTGCCTGGGTGGCTCAGTGGGTTAAGCCTCTGCCTTCAGCTCAGGTCATGATCTCAGGGTCCTGGGATCGAGGCCTGCATTGGGCTCTCTGCTAAGCAGGGAGCCTGTTTCCTCCTCTCTCCCTGCCTGCCTCTCTGCCTACTTGTGATCTCTCTCTGTGTCAAATTAATAAATAAATAAATAATCTTAAAAAAAAAAAAAAAAAGAGGGCAAAGAGATCTCAAATGAAAAGGAGCTGGTAGGACTTGCCAGGACCACTTAAGAAGTATTCAGCTAGAGAAGGGGCACCTGGATGGCTCAGTCCATTAAGCATCTGTTTCAGCTCAGATCATGATCCTGGGGTCCTAGGATGAAGTCCCGCATCGGGCTCCCAGCTCAGCGGGGATTCTGCTTCTCCCCTGCCTCTCCCCTACCTCTTGGGTCTTATCTGTCAAACAGGTAAAATCTTAAAAAAAAAAAAGTATTCAGTTAGATCAGATTAGATTAGATTTAGATCTGGATAAATGTCAGCGGATTCTGACATCTTGGGTCCTTCACAAGGATGGCGGCCTATCCATGGGATGATCACTAGGGCACACAGGCTTGCGCTCTCTCTCTCTCTCTCTCTCTCTATCTCTCTCTGAGCCAAGGCAGCAGGGGAGCCCACTCACATTCCGCTCCAGCTCGATGGCCCGGTCCTTCACCCGGAGCAGCTCCATGGTGGCGTCCTTGTGGCTGGGCCCCCAGGGCTCCTTCCCCTGCTGGCCAGTGACCAAAGTCTCCGCAGGGTGTTTGAAGGAGTTCTGTAAGTGCTTCCCTTCCTCCTGGTTCTGCCTGAGGATCTCACACTCTGTCTTCAGCTGCGGGGTGTGGGAACAGGAAAGCAGACTTGGGGCAGGAAGAAGCCGGCTCAGAGCCCTGTGTTCACGGCTAGAGGACAGCCCCACAGCAAACCCAACTCCTCAGCATCCAGACCCCTCACCCGGCATTAGACATAAGCCCGACACCTGGCTCTTGCTCTGTGGGGAATGCCCACAACCCATCCTGTGCTCCCCCTTCCTCCTTCCAGAAATCTGCCTCAGTCCCAACTTTAGCCACATGACCCTGGCAAGTCTTTTTGCTTCCCTGAGCCTCAGCTGCCCACTTTGTAAAGTGGAGGCGAGCCTGGAGAATACGGACAGGGGATGTTATAAAGACCCTTCGAGCTCGAGAACTGCTTTTCTTTAGATTCCTTATTCAATCACACCACCAAGAACTGCGCCAGCTTCAAAAAGGAGAGCTGGAGAGCACACATGTTCTAGGAGTGGACATCCCGACCGAGCCCCTGTGCACCCATGCCTGTCCCACCTGAGGGTGCCCATGGGACTCCAGGCCTCTGCTTGGGCCTGATGCTCACAATCTCATGGCGATCCTCATCAGTGTCCGAGATCCTGCTTAACAGACTCAACGGTGCCCTGGACATGGCCTCCTCTGCCCCCAGGCCTCTGATTCACCCTGGTTCCATCCGGCCCCAATGTGTATGATTCTGAGGGCAGCACCCTTGCTACCCAGGTGAGGGGCTGGAGAAGGTGCGGCAGGGACCTCCTGGCTGGGACTCACAGTTGGCCCCGAAACGAGTCACATCTTACCACCTGGAGTTCATTCTGTAACTGGTGGTTCAGGCTGGCTTTCTCTTCCATCTGTGCTTCTAAGAACACAATCTTTTCTTCTTTCATGGCTAATGTTGTTTTTAATGCGGACTCATTTATGCCGTCCAAAATATTGAATTTTCTGAAAAATACAAACATACGGTAGTATTTATCTGTCTCTTCTGTCCTCAGGATCCCAATCTCCCAGCTGCCAACACCTGTCTCCCCCACTGAGCCTTTGTAATTCGGTACTTCCTTTGTAATTCTGCAGCATTTGGCCCAGAAGCACCGCAGGAGCCACAACCCATCACCAAGAGCCCTCCCCAGGGCTCCCTGCAAAGACACACCCACGACAGCTTCAGATGAAACATCACTGCCGCAGTTTTACAAGCAGTCTTAGGGAGGGATCATCGTGGCCATTTTACAGATGGGGAAACCGAGTCTCAGAACGCTTAAGCAATTTGCTTAAGATCACAGTGTGAGCTAGGGAAGCGGTAAGTTCGCCACCCCACCAGGGCGTCACGTTGTCTATCCTGTGAGTCTTGTCAGTTACAAGTCCAGCAAAAGTCTGATATTAGATTTCCTTGAAAAATGAGGTCATCTTGGGAAAGAGTTGCGGGTGAAGTTCACAACAGTTAAATTTTTAAAAAATGCAAGGGCTGGGGTGCGGGAGAGAGGAATGAATAGGTAGGTGGAGCGCAGAGGACGTGTGGGGCTGTGAAACGTATCTGTAGGATCCTGTAAGTAGATCCAGGTCACCACATCTGTGTCAACACCCACGTGTGCAGCATCAGGAGTAAACCGTAAGGTCAACTAAGGGGGCTGGGGGATGAAGGGTCGGTGGGGGCACATCCAGTGTAACAGGTGCACCACTCTGGTGGGCGATACGAATATGGGGGAGGCTACGCCTGCAGGGGTGGGGGCAGAGGGCATTTAGGAACGCTCTGTACCTTCCCCTTACTTGTGCTTTGAACTTAAAACTGGCTCTAAAAAAATTTGTTTTAAAACAATTAAGAAGCCTTTCCACCGGAAAAGAAAGCCTCCTTGCACTCCCCGCTGGGACTCTCCAGGAAGAAGCCCTGTCCCATAAGGGAAGCCAGCCCCTTCCAGAGACCATGTGACAAGCCCTGAGTTCTGCAGAGCAAACCGAGCTCTGGCCACGAGCATGCGCTGAGGGGGCCCAGAGACCATGGCAGGGAGGTGCTCACGTGTCACCGTGGCCGCTCTCATCCTGTAGCAGCAGCTCCTTGTGGAGGCCGACCTTCTCCAGCCCCTGGCCCAGTTTGTCCAGCTCGCTGCTCAGCTGCTGGCTCTTCAGCTTCTCCAGGACCAGGTCCTGCCAGGATGGAGAGAGGACGTGAGTGGGATGGGAGCCCAGCAGGGAAGGCTTGGCACGGACCCCTTCCCAAGGCCGAGCAGCTGCCTTCCCGAGTCATAGCTGACTCAGGCGTCCTGAGGGCTGAGCCGACGGTTCAGCGGGGACAGGTGAACCCCAGGGATGTCTTCCAAAGGGCAGGGGAGAGATGCATGTCTCCAGCCTCCCGGCACTGAAGGTGACCAGACTACACGGCAAAATGTGCAGGACATGTGTCTGCAACACCATTTTTGTTCACTTGGGAGGACGAGGCCTGGATTCTGACATGACCACCTTTTCTAGGGACTCACATAATGAAACGTTTTTTCTGTTGCAAATTCTCTGCAAGAAGTACTAGAAGCAGAGAGATTTCACCTGAAACCCTGGTTTCAGTTTCTTTTGCATAAGTGGGAGCTCTCCTTTACATGGGTCCCTTCCTGGAGGCTCAGCTTCCTCCCACGCGTCTCGGGAACTCTCCAGGCGGGTCCCGCTCTCTGCCTGGTGCCACAGCGACTGGCACACGAGCCGACCCCGCCCCCCCCAATCCTTAGGCCTGTGATGGTGGTGACAGAGAGGGGCTCGCCAAACATTCTACCTGCTCCCCCCAGATTTCCCAGCTGCCCTGCTGTTGGCGGGCAGTTCTGGCCAGGGAGCTGGGGGCAGACATGGGTCACTTCGGCCGTGGCATAGAAGAACCCGCGAGGGACCAGCCAGCTGCCTCTCTCCTGCCGTGGCAACTGCCCAGGCCCCGTGCTGGGGCGGTGGAGCCATTCGTTCAAGCGGCCTGGACGGTGGAGTCACAGCACGGACAGCAGGGTCCCAGGGAGTCACCTGGACTCTCGTGAGGGAGCTACTCTGATTCCAGGGCTGTCTGTGACCACGGAGTGACTGATGTGAAGCTCACAGAGACAGGGATGAGGGGTCATACATGTGCTGCTCGTCTCCCCCGACAGCATAGATGCACCTGCGCCATCGCCTGCACTCCCTTTAGGACCGGAGACGGCTGTGTGGTCACCAAGCCTACTCCCTTTTCTTCCCTGGCACGCAGCTAACACACATCTCCCCACCTCAGCGGCAGCTAGATGCGGCTCGGGGACCGAGTTCTGCGCAGTGTGGTATGGTCCCTCTCACTCACGTGCTCCCTCATCCCCCGGCGGCCACCGGACGGCCGAGCCACGGGTGGCAGAACCCAGCTGCCTGACCCACTGTGTTTAAGGCTGCCCGTGAACAGCCACACCGGGTTCCTAGGGGTGCGAGACTGCCGTGCTGGGCCACGCGGATGTTCCGGTCATTGCCCAAAGCAGTTGACTCCCCTGCCCAAATACTGAAGGAAGGCCCAGATGACCCGGGGGATAAATACCGGGGAAAAAGCAGGACACAGATATAACAAGAAGCTTTAAAATGTTCATACCCTTAGATCCCATAGTTTCACCTCTAGGAATACAGCCTGAAAAGAGACACGTGTGTGTGAAGATGTCTGATGTTATTTAAAATAATGAAAAAAATAGGAAAGCCACCTCAATGTCCAAAAAGTCATTGTGGTGAATCTCCAGGATCTACAGAATTCATACCTTGCAGCCGTTAGAAATCCATGGCTTAAAGCTTACTCGTTGTGATGAGAAAAGGTATAGTAAGGGAAAAGCAGAAGAGGTTAGGATGCAGGAAAGGAGGAGGTCAAGCGTGTCCATATACACAAGCCCACGGGAGGTGATGGGACCAAAGGCGTCAGGCTGGGAGCGGTGGCTGTCTCTGGGCAGGGAGACAGTAACAGGCGACGTGCCCTTCGTTCTTTGTCCCTGCAGACTCCATCCCGGGTAGGATGAGGGAGGTCACGCAGTGCCGCTTCTGTTTGGGAAGTGCACCCCACCGCACACCTCTGCGCCCTGGGGCCGAAGCACCAACCCCGCCCCGCTCACCGCCCCCTTCACCTGCCCGCGGTGGCTCACCTCTCGCAGGGTCGTCAGCGTCCGCGTATGCATGGTGACTTGCTTGGTGAGGTCCCTGTTGTCCCTCTCCAGCTCCTTCAGCTTGCTGGCCGCGTCCCTGCAGCGGGCCAGCTCCTTGTCCAGGGCGCGGCTCTCCTTCTCGGCGGCGGACAGCTTGGCGGTGCTGTCGTCCAGGACCGCGTCCTTGAGCTCCACCTGCTGCCACAGCCGCTTGACCTCCTTCTCCAGCAGCTTCTTGTCTTTCTCCAGCTGGGCCACCTCGTGCTCCAAGGCCTTCCTATCCTTCTCCGACCTCTCCAGCTGCTTGTTGGACAGCCGGAGGGCCTCCAGGTCGCGCTGCAGAGCCTGGTTCTCGGCCTCCAGCTCCCTGAGCTCCTGCTCCAGCGCCTGGGCCTTCTGGCCGCTGCTCTCCAGTGTCTGCTGCAGCCGCAGGTTCTCGGCGCTCACGCCCTGGTAGCTGAGCTCCAGGCGCTCGGACTTCTTGCTCAGGGCCTTGAGCAGCTCCACGTTTTTCCTCAGCTCCTCCTTCTCCCGCTCGAGCTCCTGATTCTCCCGCTCGATCTGTGCCAGCTTGGCGCCGGTGAAGCGCATGGTCTCCACCATCCGGCGCAGCTCCAGGTTCTCCTCGTCCAGCTGCTTGTTGTCCCGCTCCAGGCCCTCGAGCTGCACCGAGACGTTCTGCAGCGTGTCCAGCGACTTCCTCAGCTTCCGGTTCTCGAGCGCCAGGGCGTCCACCTTCTCGGTGGTGGTCTTCAGGGAGGCCACCTTCTTGGCGAGCTTCTCGTTCTCCTTCTCCAGTCGGTGTAGCTCCTTCTCCAGCTCCTCCACCCGCTCCACTTTCTCCTTCACCTGCTCGAAGTCCTTGTGCAGCTGCTGCTTCTCGAACTCCAGCTTGCTGAGTCTGCTGCTGGTCTCCGTCACGGTCTGGTGGAGGGCTTTGTTCTCCTTCTCGATGTCCTTTGTGCGGGCCTCGCTGCTGACCTGCGACCTCTCCCGCAGCGACCACACCGCCTGGTTGAGATGATCCTTCTCTTGCTCGAGAACCTTGATCTGCAGAGAAACAGAATGGGCAGACACGGCTGCTGCACGGATGGCATTCAGGGATCGGGCTCAAGCCGGGAGACTCAAGTGCAGGCCCCCGAGAGAGCACCCAGGGCCACCCGCTGCTTCCTAGGGGGCCAGGGTGTAGGTGCCGGGTAAAGGTCATTCATGACTTAGCTGAAGCTAAAACATATCCAGAGCAGCGTGATTCAGAAACGTAAGCCACAGCTTTCCGTCTGATTCAAAATAACAGAAGAGATTTCCCTGCTACTTCTCACCCTGACCGGTGGGACCACCACGACGTAGGCCTGCCTACCTGTGGCCTGCCCTTATACCACTCTCCCCCAGAAGACACCACAAGTGATCTGTCTTGAATACTCACCCTCCTCAACACCCACCACCCAGCACCGACCTTCAGCATCCCTGGCTCCTCCTCTTCCTTCAGGGCTCAGGGTGAGCATCAGCTCAGCGACTCTAACATGCCTGGCACCCCGTAGGACCGGCACCGTGGGCATCATGACCTCCTTCCTGCCCAGAGCCTGGGGGTGGCAGAGCAGGAAGACAGAGGCCTGGCTTCCGGCCGGCAACCCTGAGCCACCGCACCAGCACTGGTCTGCCCACCGCAGGACTACCTGTGGTGCGAGCCAGCCTGGAGGCCTGCCAGGCCTGTTGGCTACGACACTGTGGACACTTGCAGCTGGATCAGCTCCTTGTCCTGCGGGGCCAGTCCTGTGCATGGCAGGGCATCTGGTAGCAGATCTGAGCTCCACCCACAAGCCATCAGCCCCTTCTCTCTCCTCCTCATCATGACAATCAAAGCCAGGACTGCAAAATCGGAGCCCCTGTTCCTCCACGGTTGGTTTGAGAATCGCTGGGCTGAGGCGCAGCGGAGCCGGGCAAGCAGTAACCCAAGTATGTCTCGTCCACCGCCAGGGAACGGCCAGGATCCCCGACGCTTCCTCCTGCCGGCAGGAGCCTTCGCTCTGGAGACACCTACCTGCCTGGCTCTGTCAGCCTTCAGGCTCTCCATGTCAGTCTGCAGCTGTTCCTTCTCTTTGATCAGCTCCTCACTGAGGGTCTCCAAATCCTGGTTGCTCTGCTTCTCTCTCTCCAGCTGGCTCTGCAACTTTTCGATCTGTGGAGCCCGGAGACCCAGCCCGGGCGAGAGTCAGCCTCGCAAAGTCGATTCCATTTTAAGACAGACCAAAAACTCACCAGCTTCACGGAATGCTCTTCTGGGTCTCTTCTTGAGGGGGAAAAACACCCACGCAGACAGTGTTCCGGAGCGACCTCCGTCCTTAGCCCACACCTTGCACTTCCGGCTCGGGGAGGAGGGGAAAGTCCCGGGCGCCAACCCCTCCTAAGCCTCACTGCCACGTTCTCGACCTCCTCCAGGTACCTCGCTTCCGTCTCAGGCCTTGTCCACCCACACGAGGGTTGGACCCCACGCTCCAGGGGCCACCAGCCACCACTGCTGGGGGTGGGGACCTCCTACTTCCCGCCCTCCCTCCCTCCTCCCCCACGACTGCCGTCTGGGTTGGTGACACTCCTGTTCACCCAGCTGCTCAGAGCCGTCTTCAGATGCACCCCTCCTTCCTCCTGCACCCTCCAAGTAAGTCTGCCACCGAGTCCTGTCCTGTCTACTCGTGCTGCTCCCCGCTCCACACGCCCATTGCCTGCCCCGGGCCCGACCATGTTCCACCTTGCCAGGTCGACCGCCCAATCCCCTTCGGGGCACCAGGCTCTCCCGCCGGGCCCCACCAGTGCCCGGGCTTCCTAAACGTGAGCTACCTAGCTCGGGGCTTCTCACACGTTGTGCCCGATGCCCAGGGAGCGCAGTAGAGGCCGATGCTGACTCAGAGGCAATGGCCACACAGCCACTGACAGCAGGAGGGCTTCAAGGGGGCTGCCGTCCCTTCTGCCAACACCAAACTCCTTATTGCTGAGGAAAGGAGTTGGGAAAAGGGCAGTGACTGGCGTCAGAGGGACAAACGTTCAGAACCTGGTCCCTTGCTCCTGACAACAGGACCCGGTGCAAGTTCCTCTAACGGACTTAAGGCCAGCAGCATCTGTCTTCACGAGCTTCTGTCGGCGCGGGGGGCTCAGCACACACCTGGCAGCATTGGGTGCGCCATCGGCTGACCTCCCCGAGAGTGTGCAGGCCCTTCCAACTGATCATCGCACAGAGGGCGACTCTGGGCCAGAGGAGCTCCGTGACTCACCCGGGGCCTTACAGTGAGCACGAAGCAGAGCTAGGACACACACCAGTGGGCGACCCCAGCCCTGCTCCTGTGCACCGGCCGGGGGCCTCTGGTGTGTGCCCTGTCTTCCCAGCTCAGCCCCTGACCTCGCTGTTAATCCTTTACCCCCGGTCCCTTCTCTTCCAGAGAGAGGCTTCTAGTCTGAAGACGTGATTTCCTCATATCCCACCTATCACTGCTGGGTACTCATCGTCCTCTTTCTTTTCTTTCTTTTCTTTCCTTCTTTCCTTCCTTCCTTCCTTTTTTCTTTAAAGATTTTATTTATTTATTTGACAGACAGAGATCACAAGTAGGCAGAGACACAGGCAGAGAGACAGGAGGAAGCAGGCTCCCAGCTGAGCAGAGAGCTCGATGTGGGCCTTGATCCTGGGACCCTGAGAGCATGACCTGAGCCAAAGGCAGAGGCCTCAACCCACTGAGCCACCCAGGCGCCCCTCCCTTTCTGTTTTTTTCTGCCATGAAACCAGAGCCCCAATTCTTAGTCATCCCTGAGGGACCACAGCAAACCTGCGGAGCTCACGAGGCTTAGATGTGAGCTGGCCACTAGCCTGGCAAGGGCTTTCTGTCCTTCCTCAAGCACCTGGCTCAGGCTGTGGGCTCCCAGGACCTTCCTCTCAGCCCTGGGGCTGCACCCTCCGGCAAAGGATTGCTCCCCTTCCTCTGAACATAAGGATTCTTTACCTCATAGCTCAAGGAATGACCTCTCATGATACCAAAGCAAAGTTACAGTCACATAGAGGGAGACAGCTTCTCCAAGGCCCACAGAAGTTCTGTGAGTTAGAGGGAGGATATGGGGTCATGCAAACCTAAGCAAGGTCTGGGCCTCCAGGTCGCTGTGTCCCGGCTGGCCCTTGTCCGTCCTTGGCAGACACCTCCTAGAGTGGCCATGCTGTATGGACTATCGCCAGGGAGGTCAGTGTCAGAGGCACGCCCCTTGTGGGACTCTGCTGGGTTGGAACTACCGACCAAGAAATGCCAGCTGGGGGCTGAGATACACCTCACAGAGAGGAGGAGAGCAGAGTGAGGTGACCAAGGCTGGAGAAAGGAAATTCAAAGTGAGCCGAGGGGCTCATCACTCCAGCACTGGGTGCCAGGTTTGAACAGATGCAGCCAGCCCAGGGCAGGCTGAGCTGAACAGGGAGGAGAGGCGCTCCGGCGGGCAGCAGGACCTTCCTTCCAGAGCTCCCGGCACCGGACACACATGGCTCCAGTCTGGGAACAGCGATACCTCCTTTGGACCAGGATGCTGTGCCAAGACATGTCTCCCACGGGCTGTGGCAGAGCGGGTGGGTGGGGTGTCCCCCTGGGGAACTGATCCAGAGAGGAAGTGAGGGACGGCAAGAGACGGGGGCTTGGGAGTAATGCTGAGCAGGCAGCCCCCCCGCCAGTCCCGTCTGCAGAGGTAGGGCCGGGACAGACCCCGAGTGCAGGGGAAAGTGTGAGTGGTCGCCTCTGAGGCCAGCTGGGAGCTGGGCCAGCGAGATTACACTGCAGCTTTTCTATGGGAGACCGTGAGGACCTGCAGAGTCGAAGGTTCTCATCTTTCTAAAGGTCAATTTTTTTTTTTTAATCTTGGCTGAGGTCAGACTGCCATTTATAAAGACGTTTCCTGAGCTAGGCCCACCCCAGGGAATCTAAAAACCCCAAACTGTCTAGGTGCCTTCCACTTGCATGAGGAGCTGGGACTCGAGAGGGGGTGTTTTCCATTGTCCTCTGGGAGAGGACCAATGATCTGGCACCCCCCACACTGCAGAGGACACAATGCTTCAAAGGGACAAGGAAGGCGAGTACTGGAGCCACTGGAGAGAATGCTTCAGCTGAGCCTCACCCAGCAAGGAAGTGCCAGGAGACCCAGGACCAGGGGAGCCCCGTCTCGGCCTGCAGCCCCCCTCCGCCCCCTGCCAATGCAGCCTCAGTACCCGAGGCTGGTGGGACCCGTGCGCAGGACGGAGCCCCGGAACCCCAAAGCAGCTGTCCTCCCGGTGGTCGTCCTCTCCCTCAGGGGGAATCTGGCGGGGGGTGTGTTCAGAGCCCACAGAG
>PITA01008477.1:10227-28906 GCA_004023965.1 Spilogale gracilis | reverse complement strand
TACAATTCAGCCATCTCTTCTTCTTTGTCCCGTAAACCAAGAGAAAGAAGTGAGCTCCAACCTTGTTTTACCACCAGCAATGCCCTAAAACTGTCCACCCCTGTCCTATACAACACATGCACACACACGTGACTTACATCGCTGCTTTGTCTCCCCCACATGCCCACCTTACGCTTTCTAACAGTGCACTCACTCGGTGCCAGACCCTTTACCTACAGTAACTCCCTTCATCCGTACGACCCCCATTAACCCCTTTTCACAGATGAAGACAACACGGCACAAAGAGGTCGAGGCACACCCTCAAAGCAGCGGTGCACAGGGACGAGCCATGCTGCCTCTTAACTCTCGTCAACGAACGTCCCGTCTATTATAATTAAGGGTGGCTGCACTGGATTCTGCATTTTCCCCAGGCTGTGCACACCCCTGACCCCTACATGCCTGGCTCCACCCCTGGTTGGGCTTACCTTCTTGCTGAGCTGGTGGTTCTCCTTCTCCAGCTCCCCGCACTTCAGGCTGCTCTCCTCCAAGGCCAGGGACGCATCCCGCAGCCCCTGGATGGTGCTCTGGAGGCTCTGGTTCTCCTTCTCCAGCTTCAGGATGCGGCTGGAGGCACATTCGTTCAGCTCAAACACAAAAGACTTCCTAGAAGCTGAAGCACAAAGTCGGGTCAGAGGCCAGGTTCTGGGAGCCTCTGCCTCGGTGCTTTACCCCCAGCCCCGAAATGAGGCCATCAGCCCCTATACCCCACGGTTGAGGGGCCCGAGAGGGGCTCCCGGGAGTCAGCTAGGTGCCTCCTCTCCCATTCACATTGTGCTGCTGTGGTCAGCACGCCGGAGTCCCTCAGGCAGTTCGAGTCCTTCTGCTGGCTCCGCGGGGGTCTATTCGGGAGCACCCCAGAGCTTAAGAAGGAAGCAGGTCACAGTGAAGAAGGCAATGCAGAAGTTACAGACTGACTGCTGGGAAGCGTTTTTACCAAGCTGCTACCCTGACTGGGCAGCTCAAGGACTGTAGAGACCAACAGAGATGACCAATCGGCGACATTTCTGTGCCAGGTCTGGGAGGCTCAGCAGGAAGGGCCTGGTAATCAGCCAGTTATGTCTGCCATGAGGGGGAAGGTGGCTGTGTCGGCGCATATGCCCAGTACCTGCCATCGTTCAGACAGAGATTCTGTCGTTTCACAACTGTATTGGAGAAAAATGAGATGGTATATGTAAATTGGCTTAAAATTCTAAGTGAGAAGAAAATGTGAGTTAAAGACAGAAAAAGGCAGATTATCTATTCTGCTTCAAAACTGCTCAAATGTAATGAAGAAGGGGGCAGAGACCCAAGAGTCACGAACTAAATTCCTTGACCCCCTCCTGCCACACAAGCAGGTAAATGATGTTACATAACTTGGGTTTTTTTTTTTTTTTTATGGAAAGAAGCAGCAATGTATGTGAAAGCCCATGAAAGAAAGGACCCTGGGGTGTGGCAGTGGCGCCTGGGTGATTCGGTCGATTAAGCGTCTGACTTCAGATCCTGGGATGGAGGCTGTAGTCCTTGCTCAGCGGGGAGTCTGCTTCTCCCTCTCTCTCTGCCCCTCCTCCCTGCTTACGCTTTCCCTCTCTTAAATAAATAAATAAAATCTTAAAAAAAAAAAGATGAGAGGGATCAAGGTTGTCCCATCCTTATCTGACCCACGGATAGTATCACATGCTCAGCTCTGGGAGCCTCCCCCACCTGCTTGTCACTCCTCACCCCGGGGGGCTAGAGGTACAGAGAGCAGATGGCTTTTGTAGCAAGCACATCAAGCTGCAAACAAGACGTGTGCATTCAGACCCTCTGCCTGAGTGTAAGAACTAAAAGGCGTCTGCATCTCTCTTGAAGTGTTCCCCATCCACCAAGGACAGCAGGACAGACCCAACAAGCCGGGGCGTCCTACAGACCCCAGGCACCAACAGGCATGCTGTGGAGGCAGTGGCCGGAGCATCTGTCATGCTGACCATCCCAGAGCCGGGCACACGTCCGCACACGAGCCCTCAATGTACACACATGCATGGAGGAGTCTGCCTCGACTGCGCTACAAATGCAACGAGCCCAACCTAAGACCCGGGGACTTAGAACCCGTGATCACTTGGACTGTACCTCTGCAGCATCCGTGGGGGAAAAGCTTACTTTAAACTGTGGTGAAATACACAGAACATAAAATTAACCATTTCAATCATCCTCAGTGTCCAGCTCTGTAGCAATCCATACAGTCTCCACTCCTGCCACCGGCCCCGCCATCTACCTCCAGACTTCATTGTCAGACCCAGCGGAAGCTCGGTGCTCCTGGCATCCAAGTGAAGGTTCTACAAGTTAAATAATGGAACTGATTACCAGCCTCATTTCCTCTTCAGTGAAAGGCAGTGCCTCAGAGACCATGATAAGGACACAACAGTCTATCACAAAGAAAACCGATGGCTCTTCCCCGAACGGAGCGTCGTGCTCATTAGTACCTCCAGCAGTCGGGAGGCGTGGGTAGGGGTGTGTGTATGTGCATGTGCATATGTGCATGTATACGCGTGCGTGTGTGCAGGAGTGTGTGTGGGGATGGGTTTTGATATGACATGAGCCAGATGACAAGAGGAAAGGTGCCCTTTACGGGGTGCCCGTGGGCCAGGCACAGTGTAGCGCTTCAAGCCTCCTGTCACTGGATACTCACAACAATCCTATGAGTGGCTTCGTTGCCCCCATTTTGTAGACAAGGAAACTGAGGTTTAAAGGAGGTCATCTAGCCCACTAGTTCTGCCTCGAGAAGCCACCACGTTACACATGCACCGGGACATTCAGGCTTCGTTCCCATTATGCCACCATTCAAACCAATGCCCCTCAGCTCCCAGCCAAGCACTAGGAGCTGGGGTCACCTAAAGAATAAGTCATCGTCATGGACTTGAAGGGGCTCAGAAACACACTTAGTCTGAATCAGTGAGGCTTCCAATCCCATCGGCCGCCCTGGTCTCTCACCAAAACCCACGCTGTTGGTCCGAGAGGACGGTCCTAGGCAGCCCGCACCACCTCTCTTCTCCGCCAGGGGGCAGCGGTCCTCCCCCATGGACCTCAACAGAGCAGGGGATTCCTGGGACCACCCCGCATAAGCCCCGCCCCCCACCCCATGGCACGGGGCACCAAAGGATGGACAGAACTAACTTCTCACACAGATTAACAGCTACTCAACTGATTCTGGGTTTGGAGCTCGAAGACAAGAAATATCCAGCTGCTCTCTGAGCAACCATTGTGTTATACTCAGGGATCACACTAGAATTGAAAAAGCCACCCCCAAACCAGCCAAATGCCCTACCAATGCTCTGTAAAGTTCTGAATAAACATTAACTGGCACTCTCGGGTGCAGGAGTTCTATTTTTGAACAAAGGAACCGGCTTATTGTTTGCCGGGCGCTGGAGCTTCCTGCTGCCGAGCTGACTCCTGCCCCACCCACCTTCGCCCGCCAACACCTCGTCAGGGGTGCTTGTGCAGGGGGGGAGGAAGAGGCCCGGTCCCGGGAGCAGCAGCCAATTAGCAATCACCACCCAGAGAGACAGGAAACAGACTGCATCCATCTTGCCCAATTATGCAAATGAACAGGGGAAGTAACCCAGGGTACATCTCGAGTGGAGATGAATGACCCCTGGGGATGTCACCTGCCATCCAGAGCTCTCGACCATCCCCAGACAGGCCTCAGATGCCCTCTGGGGTCAGCATGCCGTAATCTGGAAGCTCCGAGGACGGGCCATATGGGAAATGAGAAAGCCAGCAACACTCATCTGCATTTCACGTCCCAACACCGAGGCTGCCAGGCACCTCATGTTCTCCTCAGGGAGAACTGCAATGACACCATTCCAAACGGCACTTAAAGGAAATCCTATTTACTTGGGGCGAATGGACAGACTGGCACGGAAGACTCGGAGCCACATGTCCGGCGCCCCGGCTGAGGGAGAAGCTGGCTGGAGACAGCAGGCAGACCCACCGTCAGACAGGTCGGCGTTCCTGGACAGCTGCTCTAGCTCCCAGCCGAGGTGGGCAGACTCGTTCATGCTCTGCTTCTGGGCTATCTCGAGGACCATGTTTTCCTCCAGCAGCTCTTCGATTCGCTTCTTGTCAGTGTCCCGGTCCTGGTGCAGAAAGAGGAAAGGAGTAAGGCCCCAGCCCCCAGGGCACCTGCCCCCATTCTCCCCCAGGATGAAGGGACCCCATGCACCTGCTCATTGCCAAAAAAAAATAAAAAAACCCACAGCTGCAAGGAAATGTCTCCAAACCCACAGCCAGCTGAGAGTTACAGCCACTAAAAGATACCCTGCCCCGGTGACCTAGGTGATGAACAGGGCCCTAAGGTCTCTACGTGAACACTGTCTGGGCAGAGTGACATACTACTCAGGGCTTTAGAGCAAAGACCAAGAGGATGGGTGGCTTTGTAGCCCTCAGGCAGACCCATCAGGCCTCGAAGAGGCTCATGAAGCACAGTTCAAGCTGCACTGTGGAGACCAGCAGAGAAACTTCTTACAACAAACACTACCAGACCTCTGTCCTTACAGGAAGGCAGGAGCAGTTGAGTCCCCCCTCGTGGGTGTCAAGTGCTGCCCCCTCCCCTGCCCCCGGGCCACAAGGGCAGCAGCAGCATGAGCCCAGGGGCGGAAGCCCGGAGAAGGGCAGAGCGTAAACCTGAAAGCACCCGGGTCTGTGTGGGACGTGGAGACGGGAGGTGGCCATACCAGTTCCAGGTCGTGAATCTTGGACTTCAGCTGTAGGCTCTCTTTCTCCAGCTCGTGAACTTTATCGCCCCGGGCCCGGGCCGCGGTCAGCTGCTCCTCCAGCATGGCCTTGGTCTCGATTAAAATGATGTTGTCCTCTCTCAGCTCCTGCTCCGCAAAGACACAGGAGAACCATCAGATGAAGGCACCCGGTTCATGACAAGAGCTCGAGGCCTCAGACACACGCTGCAGGGGACCAGGGCTCTGCCCCTCAGCACCTCTGCCTTTCCCACCGAGCCAGGCCAAACAGGAATCATCTACTGAAAGAGAAAACCCACGCATCAGGAAGATGTCAGAACTCGGGGTGTCCTTCAGCGCACACTTCCTGAGCGTCCGCCTTGTGCCACCGCGGTAGGAAGGCATTTGGCTCTTATAACCTCATCTGGGCAGACAAGTGGATGCTGCCAGCCAACACGGGGCCTCACCGAGCCCCATCTCCTTAAGCAGGAAGAAGTGGGGCTGAGAAACGGCCCCAGGCTCGACGGCTGAGTCCAGTCCTCTGGATTCGACATGTATTTCGTGATCAGGGTTCTGGGAGAAAGGCGCTATTGAGATGAGCTTTGGTTCCAGACCCAGCTTCTCTTATCTGAACATTTTACATACATGCTCTTAGACAAACAATGGTTCTAGAAACGGGGAGTCTCCAAGATTTAAGTCACAAATGGGAACCCCACAAATAAGTACCCCACTCCCTGTGTGTTAGGATGTGGAATGTGATGGCCACTTCTTAGCAAAGCCCCTTCATGCACAAGGGGCTGCCGGGCCCTTAATCCTGCACCAGCCGGGGTTCTGCTCATTCACCTCATTTCTCTGCTCCTCCCTACCCCAGTTATGGGGCCTCTTGGTTTCTCCTCTCCCCAGAGTCCTTCCAGCACCACTCAGAATGTTAGGGGGACTTTCCCCAAATGCTTTGACGGTGTGCACATATGCAGATATGGGGACAGGTCTGCTTTTCTCGGTGGCAGTTTTCAATATTTATTTTTTTTTGAAGATTTTTTTATTTATTTGACAGAGAGAAACACAGCCAGAGAGGGAACACAAGCAGGGGGAGTGAGAGAGGGAGAAGCAGGCTTCCCGTCGAGCAGGGAGCCCGATGTGGGACTCGATCCCGGGTCTCTGGGATCATGACCTGAGCCAAAGGCAGTCGCTTAACCAACTGAGCCACCCAGGCGCCCCTCGGTGGCAGTTTTCAAAGGCTTGCCCCCCTAACAGCTGGGTAGCTCCTGCTTGCCCATTGCATGTTCATTTTCCTTGCACAAAGATTCTTGGCAGAGGGGAAACCACGTGCCTTCTGGTCAGTGGTCACGGTTCTGATCAAAGGCTGGCTGCTGTGGAGGGTGTAAGCCTCAGGATTACCTAAGTGCCCTTCCTCTGTTAGGAGACCCTGTCCACTGTGCAGCTGGCCCTGCACCGGGTGCTCCCTGCCCCTACCTCCCTCACTCAGCCCAACAGCCCCAGAAGGCAGGCAGGGACAGTTCCTCCCTACAGATGAAAAGGCTTACTTGGCTAAATTAAGGAATGAACTTGAAGCCACAGAGCTGTCGAGGGTCGAAGCTGGGACTTGAATTCTGACTTGAGAGCTCCAGACTTGTGTTCTCTCCACTGTCCTCCACTGCCTACAACCCAACATCAAAGGACTCATGGGGGAAAAAGGCCCCAGCGAGCAATAATGATGTGAACCAGAGCACAAAGAGGGGTTTTGAGCAGGAAGAAGGCCTGCCCCCCGCCAGGCACTGCCCCCATTGTTTACACCCTGAGTTCCAGCAGCACTCCCCATATCACCTCACTGCATAGGCTGTCCCTTCAGCCTCACAACCGACTCCTAATCAGCCTGCAAAACCCAGCCTGAGTTGCCCTCTCTGAGAAATCCTAGCAAATTCAATCTGTCCTGCCTGTTGAGCCAGGCACTTGGGCTCCCAGAGTGCTCTGGACATACCATGAGGCAATGTGTCCTGCCTTCCTCCCCAAGACCGTAAACTCCTCAGGTTAGGGCTGTTCCACATCTGCTCTTGTGGGCCTCAGAGATGTGTTCAATAACACCTGTTGGCTGACTCACGCCATGGGAGGGCGGGGGACAGTGAGAGGGCATGTGACATGGGCCCTGAAGGACTCAGTGACTTCCAACAGGCAGGGATAGAGAAGGGTGTCCCTGAGTTAAACACAGCACGGAACACAATGATCTCTAACTGCTTCTCGAATACATCCTCATCTCCTGGCCTCCACCTCCACCTCCGCCATAGACGAGGGAACAGAAAGACCTCAGCTTACTTTGTACACCCTACCACCTCAGAAGCAAGAAACTGGATCTGCGCGAAGTGGTGCCCGAGCTCCTACGGCAAGCCAAGGGTTCGGCCTGGAGAGCTGACAGTCCTTATTCCTCAGCCCCGGGCAGCTGCCCAGAGCCAGCCGGCCCTCCTGCAGAGCTGACCTCAACTGAACTAGGAGGCTATTTCAAGGTCTGACCCAGCCCTGCGAACAGCTGAGAGGCCCCATTTAGGCAGTCACAGGTCAAGCCTGACGGCTGGACCCAAGAGGCTCGGGAGCTGCCACAGCTAATCTGGCACGGTGGCCGGGAACAAGGACTGGGGATGCCAGCTGATGCCCCTGGAAGACGGGGGTCAGCCCAGCACCTCCCTGGGATCCATCCACCCAGCAGCAGGTGAAGACTCATTTCCATGGGGCCTCCTTGACCCCCAACAAGCACCAACCAGCAGAGGCAGCAGTGGGGTGGGCTTGCGGGGGGCAGAATCAAGGACACAGCCGGCTCCTCCCCGCGGTGCTCAGCCGGCACCATCCAATGCATCTCTCAGGCATTTAGAGCAACAGAAAGCCAGCCCAGAGGTGTCCTCGGGAGGGAGGCTGGGCCGCTCCACTCTGGGCAGCGGACCTCCGGCTCACTCAGTCAAGACCACCCCCTTGGTGAAACCCCACCTGCTCCACCCGCTGCCTGCGGTCTGCTAAGCTCCACGGAGACTCCGGGAGCGCGGTGGACGCCGTGTAAGCCCAGCAGCAGGTCTGCCCTGCTTCAGCTCCGTAGTGTACCGAATTTTATCAGAACTCCTTAGAAGCCATTAAGTAACACAGAGAAACACAAGGTCGCAGGGGGAAACAGAAGAGTAAAGCTCCAAGGTCCTCAACTCCGTTCCCTGAGTTGGAGCGCTCAAAGGTCCCCGCTTTGCGGCATGACGTCCGGATTCCTACACGACCTGCAGGAGACAAGGCCCCCCTCCTCTGCCCTTCCACCATCACCCTCTCCTTGAGTGCCCCCATTTCACGGCTCCCCTACGCCCTCTTTGTCTCTGCGCGGCGGGGAGGGGGGGCTCCTTTATTTCTTTCCTCATCAAGGCCAGGCCCTGCAGGTGGGCAGACACATTTCAACTGTCAGGTGCCCCTCCTTACTGGCAGGGCAAGCTGCACGAGGTACGAACGAGTCCTCAGCTTCCTCATCTGGAAAAAGATACAAGGAACCCTCAGTGGCCGCTAAACCTTGTGTACCACCCTGAGGTTTACGTGTGACGATGTGGCTGGAGCTTAGCCACTCCTGGGAGGCACAAGAAGCTCCAAAAATACAGTTCTTACGGCTCATCTAAAAACCTGGCTGTGCACTTGTCCTGGGCCAGCCACACCCAGCTCTGCGCTCTCGGCTCTTCAGGTCCTCAGTTTCTGTCGCAACGCCTCAGCTCTGCAGGTGCACCAAACACGGCCACAGAAAATGTGCATGGATGGAGGTGGCAATGGTCCCATAAAACTTTATACATACGAGAATGGATCAGGGGCCGGATTTCACCCTTGGGTGGACTGGAGTTCGGCCATCCCCAAGCTATACAACACGCTCAAGGACTCAAGCTTGAGGTCAGTGAGGCACAGCCCCGGGCTTCCAGGAGCTCCCGGTGTGGGTGGGACATAGGAAGGCACATCATCACAGCCCCACGGGATGAACACTGCTGGGGGCGTGCAGCGGGCCTACAGGAAACCAGAAGCTTCAGAAGGCCCCAGGATGTGGCAGGCAGAGCTTGGCCTACCCTCTCCTGGCCCTGCTGGAGGAGACGGGCTGGGCTCAGGAGGCCAGCAGAGGGGGCACTGGGGGACCTAAAGGGGACTCAGCATGGCCATCATGGAGAGTCTCACAGGGGACCAGAAGTGGCTGAATGCCGGACAAGGGGCAGAGTGGTGGATTTTATCCCAAGAGCAATGCACAGGTGCCCGGAGAACTCTTAGAAGGGTCACTGTGGCTGCAGGACAGAGGGCTGTGAATAAGGACAGATAGAGTCTGAGTGGCCCGGTTGAGATGCTTGTTGAGGACATCCTATGGGCAGGGACTGGGGTCAATAGGCAATGACAGAGCAGGTGGGCAGAGGCCCTCACTCACTCTTCAGCCTGCCTTCAGGCAGCTGGCAGGTGGGGAAATGGGCTCTGGAGGATGGGGAGTCCCTGGGGCCGGGCAGGGCTGGGGTGGATTGCTCATGAACCCAGCTCCTATCTGCCTAGCCAACAACCCACCCCACCCCTCGCTGCAGGATCGGTCAGGTCCCACATCTCACTAAGATAAGCTCACTAGAAACACGATGCCAGAGCACCCCCTTTTACAGATGGGGGGAGCCTCACCCAACAACCCAGCAAGGGGTGTGGCAGCCAGGACTATGTCCTGCTCGGTCCCCACCTCTCAGACTATGTTGACTTTGGAGCTGGCAATGCTTAAAAGGCCATAAATCTCAAAGGAGTGAGAACAAGGCCCGTCTTTCCTTCACCCTGCTGAGGACGCACACGGCAGCAAGGCCCTGGTCCTCCGCTGTCGGGAATTTCAGCCAAAAGCCAGCCAGGGGACAAGAGGGACCTCCAGGCAGCCTCTCTGCCTCCGTCCTTCTCCCACAGAGCCTGCTGGCAGGAGTGAGGTGGGACACCTGCTTGTAAAGGGGAGTCAGGGACCACCCGTGCTTCCTGCCGTACCTACGGACGGCCACGCGGGTCTCCTCCTGCCGCGTGAGCCTCGTGTAAACCATATCAGGAGCCCCAGAACAGCTGCCTGAAGCTTAACAATAAAACATGGAAACTTGCGGTCCGTATTTTTCGAACCAAAATTAACCTCGCCCTTGCCCCGAACTCCAAAGCCTTTGATCGTTTCCTCCCACGAGACACTAGCACATGCCCCCCCTCCCCCCCACGCAATACACATTACCGTGCTTCGTAATGAGACTAGCCGGGCTCTCGGGGAGGGCACCCGGGCCACCTGCCACGTCCTGTGTCTAGAAGTGGGTCCCCTCGGGGTGAGCAGGTGCGAATATAACAATCACGATCTTCTCGCTGCCCTCCTGCCCACTCACACCTAACCCCATTCCACCCAGGAGGGGACAAGAGCTCTAGATCCTCCTGTCCTTCTCCCCAGGCTAAGTCTCTACATTGCCGAGCAATGGGGCTTTACCTGACTTGTGGGGTGATTACGAAGCCCCTAGTGTGTGTCAGGCCCTGGGCACACAGCTGAGTTCAGACCCGGTCTTTGCCCTCAGAGGCTCGAGGGGCACATAGGGAGCCCCAGCCAAGCTCTGCACACAGACCTGCCGTCCGCCCTGCCCACTGCAACTCTGGCCAAGAAAAGCGTCCTGTCCATTGATGACTGGGCCGCATGGGCCTGGCAGAAGAGTCGCCTGGGAGAACACCTGCAGAATGCACATTCCTGGGGTCCGTTCCCAGGACTGCAGGCGGGGCCCTGGAATCTGCATTTTGAACAGGCCTTCCCGAATGGGCACGGATGTGGGAGGATACAGACTATGTCCTAAGAAACAAGAGATCGAACACTCACAGGGAACGGTCTCATACTCAGAAACTGATGAAATACTTTCAATTATTTCATTATTAAGCTGTGTTAATCCCAGATCAGCTTATTCAAAACAGTGAACGCCCACTGCTATCTTTTTATTTTCTAACCCCCTCCCAGTATTCTGTCATGGAAATTTTAAAGTACCCCGAAAAGCTGAAGGAAGTCTTCTAAATTCCATGCACTGACCACCCAGATTCCGTAATCAGGGTCCCGTTCTACCTGCTTTGTCACGCGTCCGCCCACCTTCCCCACTCTCTGTCCATTTTGTCTTTGGTGTTTGGCTCTTCTCATCTCAGGTTTTAGCATATGCAGGTCAGTTTCAAGTCACAGCCGCATTTCTGTATGTCCCTGCGTACTTCTCACTGCTCAGAAATTATTCAGGAATCTCACAGTGAATCCCCTGGAAATGGGCATCAGCACACCCTGGGAAATCTGCGTTTCTAAAAAGCGGGGCAACCTTGTTTACTGAAACACAAACGCAGGCCCATCCAACACCCCTGTGCATCAAGACGACCCTGCCCGCTGACGCGATGCACCGGTGGGGGACTGAGCGGCTCAGGCCTGGGCCCCTGCATTAGGGGGCAGACAGCCCACCTCCATCCCTGCAGGCCCCAAATACTGCCCCAAAGCAGCCTGTTTTGAGGTCTCTGAGCTGCATTCCAAGTTAACTCCCACACACACCCAAGGGCTCTGGTGGGCAGCCGGCCAGGGGGAGCCTGGGCAGAGACCTGAGAAGTCAGGGAGCTCCATGGTGGCCCAGCAGCAGCCAGCTCAGCTGATGCTGCCCCAGGACAACCCCAGACAGCATTCTTTCAACAAGTGTCTGTCCACCAGTCTAGAAGCTGAGCATGTAGCCACAACCAAAGCAAACAAAGTCCCCACCTCGGGGCCTCTGCCAGTGGGAGTCAGGAAGCTGCAGCAGAAGGGGAGCCTGGAACACGACACAGACCAGCGGTCCTGCGCAGTCCAGGCAACTGCCCTGAGCTCAGCGTGTCCCTGGGGCTGCTGTGAGAAATGAACGACAGCACACAGCTGGCGCGTCCCGGCCTTGTGGCAGGAGGAGGGGGGCTGGTCCAGGCTGCTGAGACCAGGCGGGTAGGCTTCTCATAGCCCGTGGCATCCTGACACCCCCTGTGATCTGTCCCCCACCCAGCAACCCAAATGTGCTTTCTGACATAGAAACCGCACTGTTACCCTCACTGACATGCTTCCTGAGGATGGCAGGTACCTTCCATGGCGAGGGCCTACGACCCCCTCCAGACAGTGAGCAAGGATCACGGAACTACTTCAGATCTAAGGATGAGTGCTCAAGCACTGCCACCCACCGACCCCTGTTATTACGGGCTCAGAGCACAGCACGACTCATCCTCTCTCCGGTGGCCCGAACTCCACGGACCAGTCCCAGTGCATCACCCAGCCGGGGCTGCAAAGTGTCTGCAAACCCACCGCCCGCCCCCAAGTAAACCTCTCCCGCCCTCCCTCCCTCTCTCTCTCTCTCTCTCTCTCTCTCTCACACACACACACACACAATTTCTCTTGTGGTTAATAAAAAGTAAAGCAAAATTTAAGGCACTACCCATCTCACAATAACTCTTCACTAAGACATTCGTCAATGTGAAAAATGTTGTGGTTACTACACAGAGGATGAGAACATAACACGAGAACTGGAGAACTCTTCTGAGGATGGGGGGCGGGGGAGTCCCAGGAGAAACCCAGAAAGTCTGCAAGCTCCGTGAAGCCGGGCATGCATCATCTAGCCTTGGTACGCTACAGACGCTAACTGGCTGGGTCTGGAGGACCATGCAAGGTTGCTTGGACAGGGCCAGGCATGAACATGGAGGTCAGAGACTGTATCCTGATCCCCACCCACCCCAGGGGACAGAGTCAGGGGAAAAGGTGGGAACCACACCCCGCCTATGATCCCATCTAGGGGCTGCATCAGGTCTCCCCCAGTGTGCAGGTGGGGCGGCTACGGCAGTGGCCTGGGCAAACATGCAGGATGGTCTCTCCTTCTCCCAACTGTGGCATTTTTAGTAAGTGATGAGAAGCCCTGGGGTGTGCCACCCGCCTGCCCGCCCCCGTCCCAGAAGCTGTCTGTGCCGGAGATTTATGCCTCTCAAATTCAGCACGGCCAGCAGACCGTTTCCAGGACAGAGCCAGAGCTGATATCCCACCCCCACCCCGGCTTAGGCCAAGGTCACAGCACCAAAGGCGCCTTCTCCGTAGGAGGTAGGATGTCACGTTCCTCAGGCAACCGACACTTCTTGGGCAACAAACAGGCCCTGCACCACAGTCACCCCCACCGTCCTCCCCTGGCCCGGGAGCCAGGCCCGCCTGCAGCAGGAGAGCAGGTCAGACCTTCAGCTACACAGCCTTCCCCAGCAGCATGGCTGGGAGAGGGCCACTGTGCTCCCCAGAGCTGTGTTCGGTCCCCTCAAAACCTCCTGAGTGGCAACTAGGATTATTTCTTAGCAAAAAAGCCCAGTTGGTATGGGCTAATATCCTGATTCTACCAGCTCACGACAACTACCCCCAGACCCCTGGTGACTAGTGGTGGGGACAGATCCTTGAATCCTTGGAAGAGAGGGTCCCAGAACCTGCAGCTGACCTGAGGCAATCGGGGGGAGGCACTGAGGCCTCAGTGATCCCACCCGGTCTTGGTCTCTAGTCCCATTAGCCCTGATGCTCTCCCCCGCCGCCATCCAGCCCGAACCTCAGGATCCGAGTGGGTTCCATGACTGAGGGCTTACAATAGGACCAGCCCAAGTGCCAGGAATTCCTCCTCTTTCATCTGAAAAAAGCTTATGAGGTGGTAGGACTATCTCTGTCTTAAGGAGGAAGAAATGGAGTCCTAGCAAGAGTTAACCACTGAAAAGAGCAAGAAGCAGCAGCAGCAAAATCCTTGGGTAGAAGGTCATCACTGTGATATGAAGCAGGAGAAAGAAAAATCCTAAAAGAAATCAGGTCTTCATTACAGAACCATGTTCTCTCCCCTCCCCGGCCCCCCACCTCTAGCCAGCCAAGGAGCACAGGGAAGGCTTTCTGGGGAAGTGCAGAGAGATTGAGGTACGGGGAAAGCATCGTCGTGGACATCCCATGGCTTCCTTTTCCCCAAGCCTCGCAGGTGCATCTGGAAGGCACGGGCTCACCTCCATGCGGGCCTTGTAGAAGTCTACATCGTGTAGCTTCTCCTTGCAGCGCACGAGCTCCATCTCCAGCCTCTCCACGCGGTTTGCCTTCTCCCTCAGGGAGTCCAGCTCGTCCCGGTAGGCGCGAGCAGAGCGGGCGTCCGCTGCCAGCTGAATGTTCTGGAAGGTGGGAAAGGGCAGGGGAACTCAGCTCAGGGCTTCCTTCTGTGGTCAAGCCTCTGCAGTGTAAGCCTTCCAGGACATCCTGGGAGAAGCCAGGTTCCGGTGGCCGGGCAGGTCCACATTTAGGGGGTTCCTTACACATTGTCATGGAGATACATGGTCACCCCTCAAAGCAGTTCTTAGGACAACTGGCTCTCGGGCAGTGCTGCTTTGGGTCAGACAAAAACAGAGGCCTTTGCTGGAAGCTCCTGGGGCTGCATTCCCAAACCTCCAGGCCACAGCTCCTGGGGAGCCCCCGCCACCAGCAGCCCCTCCCCTCCGGACATGCACCCAGGCCCTTCGGCTCACCTCCTGCTTGACCTTCTGCAGCTCTAGCACCAGCTGGTCCACCTCGTGCCTGGTGTCCCCAAGCTGCTCTGTCTTCTCCTCCCTGGGGGTGATGTGGAGGAACCATGGTGAGCTCTCCTCAGCTACCACCCCCACCAGCCCCCCACCTCACGCGACCACAGGAGGGAGAGGGAAGGGGACACTTCTGGGAGCCAGGAGGGCAGTCTGCAGATGGAGCCTGCAAAAATGTTCCTAGTCAAATTCTTCTCCCGTTTCTAATTTTTAAAGCCCGCTCTCAAACTCCACTCACCACACAGGATTCCCTGCCCCCTGGGGGTGCAGGCCGGGTAAGGAGGCTTTAACCACAGGTGCATTCCCCACATCCAGGCAGGCAGTGAGGTGGAGGCGGGCAGCACCCCAGATGGGGTGAAGTGAAGGAAAGAGGGGACAGCAGGTTCACCTGATGGGGTGAGCCACATCCTCCCTCCAGTCAAGAAAACCTCCCCGGCTGTGATCCTTCCTGCCCCTGCCTGGACTAGTGTGGACAGGAGGCTCCCGCTGTAGACAATCTGTAACCTGCACAGGCAGGAGCCCAGCCACGGTGGCCACCAGCCCACATTCACACCGAGACCAAGCTCGGGGCAGAGCCCGCTGACACGGGGGCGACACCCCCACAGGACCGCGGAACGGCAGCCCGGGGTCACGAGACTCACAGCTCCTGCCTGACGCGGCGCAGCCTGGCCTTGGTGTCGGCCAGCTCTACGGCCAGGTGCTGCTTGTCCTCGCTGGAGAGGCTGCTGGTGGGGCTGGGGGTTGATTCGGCGCTGGACGACTTCAGCGGGCTGGGCGGTTGCTGGGCCTGCAGGTAGTCCCGCTCCTGGGTCAGGTCCACGATCAGCTGCAGCGGGGAGCGGGGGAAGCAGCCGTCTCACCCACGCAGCCTGCCCGGCGGCACCGGGGCCCACACGCGGCCACACACGGCGGCAGGCAAGGAGAACAGGAGAGAAGACGCTGGCTGGGAGCGAGACACCACGAGGGAGGGAGGCCGGAGAAAGCGGGTGCGAGTTTTTAAGGAGAGGAAATATTCAGCGGGATGACCAGAAGCATGTGAATGGAGGAGCCCACCCCACCCACCCAAGCTGGCGTTTCTAGGACCTTCTCCCACGGGTGTCGGGGGACGCACCTCCGTGCACTCATCCCGCTCATCGATGAGCCTCCTGAGATGAAACACCATGTTCCTCGAGAGGGCCTCCAGCTCCTCCGGGGCCACATCTGGGAGCTCCAGCCACTGCAGGTCGAACACGTTCTCCTGGTTGTGGGTCACCTGTGGGTACACGGGTGGGCGCTGCAGGGGCCGTGCCAGGTGAGGCAGGGGCCTGGCCGACACCAGCAGCCCGTCGTCCACAGACCCTATGCCGCGGGAAGAGGGCTGCGTCAGGAAGGGCCAGCTCCCCTCAACTAACCATGCCTGCTTTCAACACCCCCGTAAGAGAACCTGGGGTTTGCTTTAAGGCCAGAAATTGCTGCTACAATATGGTATTTCCCTAAAGAGTCCTCGGAATTATTCCTGCAGCACTGTCCGCTTCCAACACAGGACAGAGAAACCTCAGGGGCTCCGGGAGGGGAGGGACCACGTGTTATTACTTCAACTCCAACAGGAATACAGCAAATGTTAAATCAAAGTCTTATGTCAGAATGTTGGGCACGTGACAATTTTATTTTGGGGAAAAGAGGTCATAATCTATGACCATCTTTGGTAGGCATGTATCTCATCCCCACAGGTCACGTGAGATGTTCCCCTTTCCATCAGGTGTGAGTGGAGACCCACGGCGACATCCGTCTGTGCTGGGCAGCCTCTCCGTGGCTCCTGCCAGCCTGACCCTCTCACCTCCGCCCCCTTCACACCTACCAAGGGGGCAGAACACCTACTGTGAATATCCCATGTCTCCGTTTGGGAAGGAAATGATTTGGAGCCTCAGGCCTCAACAGGAGAAAATCAGAAGAAACCAGGGCTAGCCCCTCAGTGAGGCACACCAAAAAAAAAGTTCTTAAATTTTTCAGAGCAGCACTTGGAGACAGAAAATAGTTAAACAAAAATGAAAGACTGGACACTTTAGTTTCTCAAAAG
Organism: Spilogale gracilis; assembly: GCA_004023965.1. NCBI lineage: Eukaryota > Metazoa > Chordata > Mammalia > Carnivora > Mephitidae > Spilogale > Spilogale gracilis. Next base: position 12,559 of record PITA01008477.1, on the reverse strand, counting down.
GCACCCTATTTCTTAGAAAGGAAAAACAGAGATTCAGCTGATCACAAAGGACCAGGCGAACTCTCATCCCACGGTCCAGGGCAGGCTGAGGACAAGGAGCAGAGGCTAGGTGCTAGGTCGGCCCCAAACCAAGGCTGGGGAAAGTCCTCTGTGGAGGGGCGCAGGGAGGGGCTCAACTCAAGGAGCATGGCGCTGGTGCCCGTCCTCCCCTAGTTCTGCACCCCTGAACATATAAGCAGTACCCAGCTAACCGTGAAGGCCAGGCCGCTCCCCCAGCCCCGACGTGGGAGGCAGGAAGGACTCCCTTTCTGGCCACATCACTTCTTTCTTTTTAATATCCGCTGTCTGAGCAGGAAAAGCAGCAAATGGGAAGAGCTGGTGAGTCTCAAGGATCCAGGCCCCAGAATAAACACAATTTTCCAAACACACAGACGTGCAAGGAAAATTAAAAAGCAGAATCATTCTGAGGCTCACCGTTGGTCAGCCCCCGACAAGGGTGGTTGAGAATATTGGCTACATGAGTGAGCTTCCCTGACGGGACCCCTCCCCATGGCAAGCTGCCTCCGTCTCCTGCTCAAATCCTGGCTCAGAGCTCACCACCAGCATGCGCCGTGCCCTGGGCAGCTATGGGAGCCCCCAAGCCCAGGGGGTTGTTCCTGTCCCTCGTGCTGGCACCGGGAGTACTGCCCTCAGCTGCCAGTATCCACCTGCTTCTATGAGCTCCTGCTTGTGTCTTTTTTGTGTCTTTACTTTATCTGTCCAATCACACCGAAGGCTGAACCATATCTTCTGAGGTGATTAAAGCGCACAGTGCTCCTTTTGGAGAGAGGATGGGGTGGAGGTCAGGGGAGGAAATTTTCAGGTGGGCCCTTGCCTCTCCAGGCTCCTTTTCCAGGAAAACTACACCCACCTAAGGGCAACCGTGGAGGGGCTGCTCTTAGTGCGGAGCTCTCCCAACCCTGTCCAGGAGGCTCAGTCTCTGCACACAGCCCACTGGGACTTGCTGGTTTTTACCTCCCTAAGTGGGGGTGGCTTGCTTCTCTGCCGTGTCACTGACAGAAGCGGAGAATCTCTATAAAGATCAACCATTCATTCGAAGGAGGGTGACATTTGCCAGAAGACATTCTCAGGGTCTGTAAATCAACTTCTGAGCCTAAACCACTTGACAGCTCTTAAAAATAGTCTGAGTCCATATTAGGCAAGAAGAAGAGGCAAAAGAAGACTTGATTGAGAGTTTAAAAAAAATATCTTTTTTATTCTTATTTTTATCCCATTTTAGCTTGCTGATGGTTACCTTTCCAAATAGAATCAATGTGTCCCTGGTGTCTGAATCCTATTAGCAGCAAGATTGTTAACGGGTGATGTACTCGTTAAGCTCCCCCACTCCCCCCCGTGGAGCGTGCCCAGCTCTGGGTGGCCACAGGAGCGGCGTCCACAGCCACGCCCCACAGAGCCACACCTACCTCCTGTATATGGGCCACAATCCCGGCTTGGGTCTCAATGTCCAGCTGTTTGATTCTTTCGATAAATTCCTCTTTCCTCTCACACTGTAAAGGGTTACAGGCATTAAAGGAAGCCCGGCGTGAGGGGAACCTAGGGCCACCCCACCGCCTGGCTTTCTCCTTCACAGCCGAGCAAGCTCCTGTCCTGCCACCAGCCCTCCCACGGAGGCTTCTCTAGAAGCTGCTCGGACTGCTGCTGCCGGTATCAGACCTACAGCAGAATCACCTGGGGGGTGATTCTGAAAGAGTTCCTCCCAGACTGACAGCACGGGTGGGGCAGGGGAATGCCGAAATCTGCACTTTTAATCAGCTCTCCCGGGATTTTTTTTTTTTTTTTACTTTAAATTTATTTTATTTTTTCAGTGTTCCAAGATTCACTGTTTATGCCCCACACCCAGTGCTCCATGCAATACGTGCCCTCAGGACCCACCACCAGGGATTCTTAAACAAGCAAAGAACAAGAGCACCCCGTCTAGGCCAGGGGCTGGCCAACTTCCTCTGTAAAGGGCCAGCTGTAAAAAAAAAAAAAAAAATCTTAGACCCAGGGGGCTGTTTGGCCTCAGCTCCGCCATGGGGGTGTGAATGCAGCCACAGATGGTATGTGAAGGACTGAGCACGGCTGGGTTCATAAAACTTCATTTATAGAAACAGGTGGCCGGTCAATATGGCCACAGGCCTTAGTTTACTCGTGCTCACTCCTGATGCTTCAATACTGGGGACAGTGTGCTGACCGTGACCAGGCCCACGGGTCCCCACCCGCCCCCCTGGCCTATGGCACCCTGTGCCACACACAGTGGCCACCCCCCTTCAGGAACCCAACAACTCCAGCC
>PITA01008477.1:0-10127 GCA_004023965.1 Spilogale gracilis | reverse complement strand
AGGTGGGGGGGGGGGGAACCTAGCTAGAACAGCAGTCCGTCTGCCCAGCGATACTCATCTAGGTGGACACACTCCCATCTGTTTTCTTCCTATGGGTTTAAATTTTTTTTTTTAAACAAATGATAATTCCGTCCATAGCTATCTGTGACTCTTTTCCATTCGATAACATAAATATCCTCTCATGATAATGAATGAACTTCAAAACCAGCAGCTGATTTGGTGTGTGGGAAGCAAAGCACAGGGGAGAGAGTAATCCCCACGGGAAATACTGAGTTCTCCCAAATAAGGCTGTTTATAACCCCACCTTTCCATCATGCAGAACCTCAAACAAACAAGAGAGAACAGCGGAACACATCCCCCACTCCCCGGGCTCCACACATCAGTTCCACCCCTCCCCCGCATCTCAGTGTTGGCTGCAGTATTCTAGAGCAAATCCCAAACATGCATGTGTCATTCTTTTTTTTTTTTTTTTTAAGATTTTATTCATTTGAGAGAGCGCAAGCGAGCGAGCATGAGTGGGGAGAGGGGCAGAGGGAGAGGGAGAAGCAGACTCCCTGCTGAACAAAGAGCACAACATGGGGGAGGGCTCAATCCTGGGACGCCGAGATCACGACCCAAGCTGAAGGCAGACACTTAACTGAGCCAACCAGGCGCCCCATATGCATCATTTTTGATGGTCTAATATTGACTTTTTACAAAGGCCATAAACTTAACCAATCTTCCTTGAGAGGTTCGAGTTTTAGCTCTTTTCATCTGAACACTGCTGCAGGGAACACCATAGTGGCAAATTATGCGTGTCCTTCCTTCCTTCCTTCTTTAATAAACTGCCCTGCAGAAAGGCTTCACCACTCCAGTGTCTCACAACCGAAAAACAGCAAGTCCCAATCCCCCGTTCTCCCACGCCTCTGTCCTCCCACTCTTCTTGTATCGCCGCAGGGGGCCAAAAGTCCTATTTTGACATCTTACCACTGTGTCTCTCGGATTAGGTTTGAGGTCCAGTGCATCCCCACAGGCTGGCCTAATCTGTTTTGATCATGTAAATAAACAGACTCAGATAGTGGGCGCTACACAGGCTCAGTCACCAGAAAAGGCGTGACTCCGACAAGCCCAACTGTCTTGCAGGCTTGGTCTCCGTTGCTATGAAACGGTTTCCACGCCTTCCAACGTGATGAACTGGGTGATGTACAAGGTTATTAGCAGTTGAAAAATTCCACAGGGCTCTTGCTTTCTTATTACGTTCTGTTCTCTTGCGGGGAGACGCAACATGTCACCACCAGCATGGATTTCTTGACAGACTTACCAGCAGCCGCTCAGTCTGGGCAAAACTGGCCCATTTTTGGATGGGCCGTATCGCCAGCAACCACTGGGACGAACAAACCCAGCCGGAGTCCCAGGGATTAGTGTTGTGGCATTTCCAGTCCTTGGGAGTAACGTGTGCACAGAGTGACATGCCATCGTGTCCTAATACTTCTCAACTGAAAAAATAGTTCAACACCGCTTTTCCCGAGATCACGGCTGAGTCTCAGGTATGCGGAGCTGGGCATTCGCTCAACCAAAGCCGCACCCCCCCTTGTCTCCTTCCAGGTGAGCAGGAGGGGTTGGGAGACTGGGCCTCAGGGACCCTTGAGAGCACCCAGATCCACAGTCCTAGAGTACGCCTAAGGTCTGGAACTGTACATCAGGATACAGTGGTCAAGCCCTTCTCTTTGCAGATGAGGTATGGAACTTTATCAATGTCTGAAATGGAAAAATTTTCAGACTAAAGCTTTTTTTTTAACTGGAGGCTTTTTCCTTGGCCCAAGAGGTCCTAATCCATAGACATAAATAAATACATGAAAACAATGACTAACTTCTGCATTAAACCCGAACTGATGATCAATCATGGTTTTAGTTTGGATGACAAGGAAATGCCCATCAGAATATTCAAAGCCCACGCTCAGTCTCACCAAAATCTTTCCCCGGCCACAGTGCTGCACCCAGCCCACATGAGTGCTCTCACCTCTGGCCCCGGGGTCAGTCCCCAGACACCTGGCAAGTGCCCCTCATAAACTTTTGGTGGACCTAATAGGTGCAGGACCCCCCCGACCACCACCAGCCGTTGCCAGTGATGATTCACCTTGCACAGGCCACGGGTCTGGTGTATAACCAGCAGGGAGAGGACACGCAGGAGGAAAGCATGTGGAAGGTCTCAGATCGGCCCAGACAGAAGTCAGAGTTCACATGGCACATCTTTACATACTCCGTTCACTGCAAAGGCCCCAAAGGTCCTAATTGTATCGCTCTAGAATAACTAGAACAACTCCGATGATCCATGTTCCCAGCTCACAACAGATAAAAGAGCAAACTGATCGTGGGAAACTGAATGGGCCCACTGCCAGCAGCAGGAGCACTGGTCAGTTACCTGACTGCCGGGAAGAGCCCAGAAGCCCCGTGCGCACGCACACAAAGGGCTCAAACCACATTCTGCTGCTCGGGGGGAGAACAGAGGGTCCTGTTCCCCCAGCACCCACACACAATGACAACCATGAGTCACTCACTCACTTGCACCCACTAGAAAAGTATGGAATTGCTGTTCGTTATGTTTTAGAACAAAATCGGAGCAAGGGTTTTAAAGGGAGAGAGTCTTCGAAAAATTCTCATGGAAAAAAAATATTTAAAATGAACCTTCTGGCGATGAAGAGGGTCCTAGGAAATTCACCTCTGCCCTCACTCATTTTTTCAAAGGTTTTTATTACTTTGAGAGCGAGAGAGAGAGAGCACAGAGGGAGAGGAAGCAGCACGCTCCCTGCTGAGCAGGGAGCCCAATGCAGGGCTCCATCCCAGGACCCCGGGATCATGACCCAAGCCAAAGGCAGACGCTTACACGACTGAGCCACCCAGGCGCCCACCTCTGCCTTCATTCAAATGAGGCAGTGCTGTGTGTGCTCAGTCTCACCAGGGGAAGTGAGCACAAACATTTGCTTACAACAAATGCATCCTATGACTTTTACCCCATACACAGATTTCTAGGCAATTTAAAAAATAAATACATTTTAAAAAGCACAAGTTCCCTCACTTCTCCGGGGAAGCTGCTACTCAATTTCTCTCAAGATTTTAACAGTAAGGCAAAGTACGCTATTTTCATAAATCTGCCAGATTGTGGGTTTTGAATAGTTTCAAAACATACCAGAAGTCCCTGTACTGGGTCCCTGCCAGACTGGCTCAGTGACACAGTTAAGCCGGCAGAGGAGAAACGGACCTACAGACAATGCCCTCCCAAATACCTACTACGTGCCAGGGGCTCACTGAGCTCAGAACCGGAAGCAACACAGCCCTCTGAGCTCACACCAAGACTACCAGCAATTCTAAAAAGCTGGTAAGTGCTATGGAAACCCAGAGGAAGGACATCTAGTTTGCAGTGAGGCTCAGGCAAGGCTTAGACCCAAGGATGAGAGGCCATGTGGGAGACAGGTGAGCCAGAGCTCTTCAGGCCCAGGGATCAGCGCATGCAAGGCCCTGAGGAAAGGGAACAGGGTGTTTGTTACAATATAAATGCTTCCTGGATAAGCTCAGTAGGATAGGTTTTCAGAGTGAGAAACGCAGGGAGGGTACGAAGTGATGTGCATTTCTGTCCTGAGTGAGTCACAAGCAACCAAGGGGTGGAGGGGAGGGCTGAAAACATCCGACAGCCTCTGCATCTACCCGAAACCCCAGGGGGCAGTCCCAGGACAGCCTGAGCTAATGGCTGAGTCTAAGAAAAACCTTAGTTACTTTACTACCTGCTTCCTGAAGTCTTGACGCCGAGAAACGCACAGCAGCCTTTCTTCACAGAGCAGGAATGCACTTGCTGATCTAAGCTACATATGAAGCTCCAGATGTGTGCAGCAGTTTCCAAAACAGAAGGAAGACTATCCGATATTGCATGTGGGGTGAGGGTGGGCATGGGGACAGAAGGGTGGTCTGACAAAGTACATGAACTTCAGAACTGTGGAGGCTGGATTAGATCTCGGTTGGAAAATCCCCCCTCCCATCTTGCGTCAGTGCCACACGCGGCTCGTCCTCCCATCGGCTTCTTATGGAACCTGGAACGAGGCCTCACATCCTTCTGAACAGAGCCCACGACAGCCACTGACAATCAATGGAAGTTGATACACAAAACAAAACCCATCTCCCGTGCCCAGTACACGATCTCAGGAGTCCTTTTTGGCTCTACCCGGATTCTCTAAGAGGCAGCCGTCCAAGTGTTCACACTTCCTGGTCTCTGGATATGGAAAATAAAGCTTATCCTCTACAAATGATCACTTAGGTATGAAGGTGGGGCTTTGGGCAAGGGCACGCCCAGTCCCTTCCTTAGACGGCGCTCCTCAGCCCCCCAGTCGCACACCCTCTGCCTGGCGGCGGTCGGAAGGCACGGCAATTACCTGTAAGACCAGAGAAAAGTAACGACACGGAGCCCCTCTGTCCAGCTAACTCCTCTCTCCACAACCAGAGGCCCAGGATCTGTCAACGACCAGCAAGGCTGAGAGCTTAAGCCTCCTGGGCTGGAGAATGGACCCATCTGAGTTCATTCTGCCCTCCCCACGTGCCCTTCATGCCTACAGACCATGGGTGCACTGGCACAGAACACACGACCATTGGACTGAATCTCCAGAGGACACTATTCTCTCCATCTAACCAACAGGAACAGGTTTAGACAAGCGGGGTTCACAGAACTCAGACCTGGTTCCAGACTGGCCACCGCCTGCTTTGCCCTAACTCTCTACATACCTGCCATTACCGATGGTCACAGTTCCTTCCAGAGCAAGGCTGTTTTTGAGCGTCTGATCCCAGCGTACCAGCATGCAGGTTGTCCCCGTGCCTGCTGACAGGACGAGTCACCTGAACAGCTCACATCGAATACCCAGGTAGAAGAACCCAGGGAACAGACTCACCCTCCTTCCCTGCTGTGAATGGAGAGCATGCAAATATACACACGTATTTTTTCTTAATAATTCTACATGCTGCTCTCCTCTGCCTTATGGGCTAGAGTCAATCACCAACTATGCTCTTCCAGTTTCTTATTTAAAAAACAGCCATTTCTTAAGGATAATTATGGGCCTGTTTCGTTGATTTGAAACTAGCACTGCACTGAGCATGACCCATGTACACGTCTCCTCAATGGAGACACCCCGAGACTCACTCACACAGGCACAGCTCTGCGGCGCTCCTGGGGGCTCCGCTTACATCCAAACCAGCAGCCTATTACTATTTTAACTGTTACTATTAGTCAGTGTCACCTTCCCAGGCATGGCTGGGGAACAGTAAGGAGGGCGAACTCCTGGTGGGTGGGCCCATGGGGACCCTCCACTTACCTGTCCCGGTCCGTGTAGTCGGAGGCAGGCACCCCCCCCACACACACCTGCCATCTCCCTGTCTGAAGAGCGAACCCTGTGAAACCCTTACCTAGCTTTCTTATATCCAGAACATGGCCCCCAGCAGGCATTACCATAACCCCTTTATTTATTTAAGTATGAAATAAATGCTTATCACAGGTGGTGTCTGGCAGGCATGGAGGCACACGTCTGTGTGCAATGGGGCAGAGGCCCCCCCAAGTGCACCCTGAGCGGCAGCCCCCTCGACCCGTGTCTGTCCACCACCCACAGCAAGCCTGCCCCCATCCCTGGACACCCCCACATGGGCAACAAGAGGCCTCTGCCCGACAGGAGGCAGCTGCTCCCAGATGAAGAACGGTCTGAAACAGCTCCACCAAGCCCCTCAGACGACGTCACCAACACAAAGGACTCCCCACCGCACCCAGCCCGCCGGGCGCCAGCAGGTGAGAGCTACTTCTCCCAAGCACCCAGCAACAGAGGGCCAGAAAAAGCAGAATCGACCACCAGAATTCCCCTGAAGACCCAGCATCTGCATAGGAAGGAGAGGATGTGAGGCAGGGTCCCTCCCGACCACCAGGCGGAAGACTGAAAGCCCAGGTCCTCTCGGTGACCATAAAGACCTTTCACAAATAACATCTCGTCCCTCCTCGGCGGATGGCCTTGGCCACAGGGCACAGTCTCGCTGGAAGCCATGGCGTGGCGATCGCAGCCAGGGGAGCAGTCTCTGTGTACAGCCCATCGCTAAGAAGTTTACTAAACAAAGGCTGGTCTCCAGGCCAATCCCACGGGCTCTTCAGAAGGCCGGCCTTGGCTGTGCTGGAATGCTGGCCTGGGCCTGGTGTTAACCAAGCTCTTCACGTTCCTGGAAAAGCCAAGGGCTGGCTTGCAGCGCAAGGGCCCAGCGTTCCACGAGGGACTGAAAAACTCATTTCTGAATCCAGCCAGCAGCACAGAAGCAAAGGGGCAGGACGTGGCCTTGCCGTGTGAAATAGGGTTTGGGGGCTTTTCTAAGCCTGTTCCCCCAAGGATGGGATGGGGAACATAAACAGGCTCAAACGCCTGCAAGACTGGTTTTCCTTTGTTCACTTACTTCTTCCCTCCTCATTTCAAGGACCTGAGGTTTTTATAATAAATACAGAAATAAAAATACGTGCATACAAAACAAAATCAGAGGGAGGAATGAAAAAATAATAATTAATAATAACATTTGGAGAAAGAACTCAAGAATCTCTCATTAACCCCCAGCTGGATGCTTGCCACTGCGTCCCTTGCCAAGCAGAGCGGGGGAGGGTAGGACCACAGGAGGACATGGGAGGGAAGCCAGCCCTTGTGGTCTTTAAGACAGCACTTCTCAGGGACAAGAAGACTGTTCCTAGTAAGTCAGACTCCGGTCCCTCATCCTAGGCTGCCACAGGCACACCAGCCCCGTGGACCATGATGGAAGGTTTCCGTGGGATCTGAAAAGCACTTGCACCATGCCCTTGACAGGAGAGTAAGCAAACACTGAGAGGGTTAAATATTAAATTCCAGGAGTTTCGGGGAGCTCCGTGTCCCTCCAGCCTTTGAAATGTGAACTTCAGCTGTAACGGGGACTTCCTGCCAGTGTCCGAGTATGATGCCCTTCATGGGAATCCCAAGACAATCCTACCCCTCTGAGCTCCTCCATCCCAGGACACCTTCCCTTCTGATGCTCCGCCACACACCTACTCCAGGAAGTCTTCCTGACCTCCCCGGGCAGAGCTCATTACCTGCTCTGCACTCTGTGGAAAGTACACTTGCATCACTTCTCATCCCAGAACAGACCTAGTACTTAGCAACGCTGCCTTCTTCCTGGCCTTTCCCCAACAAACACTGGGAACTTTCCTTGAGCACAGACAGCCTACTTGTTTCCAGGGTTCCTGGACCCAGAGGGAAAGGGTGGGCATTTGACACCAAAGATGGAGGAGAGGGACAGGCTGAGCTTGTCTGTGGGGCCTCTGGCTGAGGGGTAGGTAGCTTGCTCAGAAAAGGATGGATTCGGGGCCATTCTCGTCTTCTATGCTGGGGGTGGGGAGGGGACTACAAAGTAGCCCTCTGGTTTCCTCAGCCAGAGCAGCAATCAGAATGGAGGCCTGCATGGGCTGGGAGGAAGGACACGCACAGCATCTGTGGGCCCAGAACGCTCTGATACCTCAAGGTGCTTTCTCTGTCACTAGAAGCCCTTTGAGGACCCCCCAGAATATGGAGAAAACTAAAGACTAGGGCCAAGCCCACTGACTAGCAATAAATGGAATCCCCCAGGCTCTCCTCCGAAGTTCCAGTCATAGTCACATCCAGCAGTCTGTAGGGTCTTGGATCGGCCCCACCCCTGGATCCAGGAATATCCCCAGGAGTCTAGAAGATAAGCAGCACCAGGCAGAACGATGACAGTGGCCGTCCCTCCTGCCTGTCCACGTATCTATCCACCTGCGGAACTTACAGTGACAGATACGTCTCTCTCCTATGGGCTCGTCATGCTGTGTGCCTCTGATTGACTTCCCTCTCCTCCAGGGCTGGGTTTCTGCACCTGTGTGGCTTCCTGCCTTCCGATCTGCACGTCGGAGGTGGGATCAGCCATTTACAGTTAGAAAACCGCTGCTGTGCTTGGATACAAACCTTAGAAGAAAAGCCAGGCTCTCTTTCAGCATGAGTGCTTGAATGAGTCACCGGAGAAATTAATTTGCTAACACCCTGGCTTCCTCTCAGGCAAACCTAGTCTTTTGTGTGTGTGTGTGCGTGGTGACGGGCCTGGCTGTGGAGAAAACGGGGCTTGAAGGGACCAGGGAGCTGGCCTAGGTCTGGTCCCAAACCTTCCCTCTTTTGATGGACAAGGCAGACATCCAGAACAGCCTCCGGTAAATCATGCCAATGCACTCAATGGGTGTGCAGCTGGCCAGACGGTGGGGCGAAGGCAGTTTCCAGGGCGTCACCGTGGGCCTCATGGAGCCCTGCACTCGGGCTTGGGCAGACAGCAACTCTCCCGTGACCTTGACCACTGACATTTGACCTTTGCATCTGGGAGGGCTTGTGTTTACCCTCCTCAGGAGCACTCGCTTGAAGGAATAGGGAAGTGGGGACAGGAGGGAGGATGAAGGTGGGTCTCCAATAGGCATGATTTATTGAGAACCTACTATGTGCCAGGCACTGCTCTAGACATCTGGAATACAGTGGCAGCAACAGAAAAATGAAAAACCCAAAGATTCCTGCCCTCGTGAGAGATTACATCCTGTGTGTGTGTGTGTGTGTGCGCGCGCGCGCGTACGTGTATGTGCATGTGTGGGGGTGATAAGCAAAGCAACAGACATGAAAAATAAATGACTGAGTATACAGCAGGGTGATGAGTACTGTGAGGAAGGGAGGATAGAGCAAGATGGGGGAACTGGGATCCTGGAGGCGGAGGGGCTGTAGCCACCCACAGGTGGCCCCTGAGCCATACATACCTAGGAAAAGCAAGCCAGGTCATAGGACCTAGCCAGCGTGCACGGGTCCTAGCACACGGAGGGAGGGAACAGTAAAGTAACACAATCTGACTCACTTGCTAAGGGGACCGGGGCCTGAGCTGGGGAAAGAGAGCAGGGGGCAAGGACAGAGAGAGCAAGCGGGCATTACGCTCCTCTGGTGAGCAGCCAGGTGAAGGTGAGGGGTGGCTGGAGCCAGGGTGGCAGCGAGGCAGGAAGAGGGCAGAGCTCAGGTGTTTGCAAGGTGGAACCGAGGAACATGCCTGAGAAACGAGTGTGGGCGAGAGAGGAGGGCAGGATTTGGCCGACTAGAAACAACACACACGACACCCCATAAGACCCAGCCCCGAAAGCCACGAGCGCAAGGCCTTCCCGCTAACAGCTGTCATATAAAAGTGAGCAAGGGGCTCGGAGCTGGGTCCTGGGAGACCCCAGGCCAGCCTCCAAGACGTGGGGACCACAGTGACGAGGCCCTGGGCAGGCGCCTCCCCAGGGACAGATACCCAGTGGAGAGACCCTGCTCCAAAACCAAACACCGATAGAGAGAAAATCCAGAGGCCATTCAAGGTACAAAAGAGAAGAGAGAATGAGGATCTGGGGCGAGAAGGGACAGACACTGAGGAGAGATTTTAAAAACGAGTTAAAGTATATGAAGTCCTTCCTCACATTCACGGAACCGTCCCTGACTCCCATCCAAGGCAGAAGAAAAGAGAACGTCCATTCGTTCGATGGGTGTGGCAGGTCACATACCTCGAAAAATATCTCCTGATTAATAGGAGTTACGATATCACCCTTCCTTAGGTCAGAGGTTGGGGACAAATGCTTGGTGTCTCAGGGTCGGTGTCACTGTGTGTGTCTGACCAGATGCTCTGCTGGGCTCTTTCCTGCCCCGGGGGGCACCAGGCTCCACTGAGGGGCATTTGGCCAAAAAAAAGAAAGAGCTCCCCACAACAAAAGCAAAACCCTGAACCGTGAAACGTTGTAAGTAACAGCATGGGGCCCACGCAGGCTCCTAAGGCATGTGGGGCAGAGTTAGTAAAAGAGCATCACCCCTCCCACCTCCCAAAACCACTTCCAGGCAAGCACACAAAGGAGAAACCAAAATGCTTTGTTCTTTATTTAAAAAGAAACCCCAAATGCTTCTTCACTCATCTGTGTTTTAAAATTTAAGCCAGAACACGCTATCCCATAAATAAGTCTCTGCGTCTTCTTGCTGGTGGGCCTCCCGTGCCACCGTCTCCTGATCTCAGAGCACCCCCGCCCCAGCCCAGGACCCCTGTCAGAACCCACGCGAGCGTGC
>PITA01008476.1:0-84213 GCA_004023965.1 Spilogale gracilis | reverse complement strand
TAACATGGGAGCAGCCAACTACATAAGCCAACTGTTAAACAAAATAAAGAATCATATTGATGCCAATACACTAATTGTAGGAGATCTTAACACACCACTCTCAGCAATGGACAGATCATCTAAACAGAAAATCAGCAAAGAATCAAGAGCCTTGAATGACACATTGGACCAGCTGGATCTCATAGATATATTCAGAACACTTCACCCCAAAACAGCAGAATACTCATTCTTCTCGAGTGCACATGGAACTTTCTCCAGAATAGATCACATACTAGGTCACAAATCAGGGCTCAACCGATACCAGAAGATGGAAATTATTCCCTGCATATTCTCTGACCACAATGCCGTGAAACTGGAACTCAATCACCATAAAAAGTTCAGGAGAAAATCAAACACTTGGAAGCTAAAGACGAGCCTACTCAGGAATATGTGGATCAACCACGAAATCAAAGAAGAACTGAAACACTTCATAGAAATCAATGAGAATGAAGATACTTCGATCCAAAACCTATGGGATACAGCAAAGGCCGTCCTAAGGGGGAAATTCATAGCCATCCAAGCCTCACTCAAAAAAACTGAAAAATCCCGAATACACGAACTCTCATTACACCTTAAAGAACTGGAAAATCAACAAAAAATTAAACCAACCCCCCACACAAGGTGGGAAATAATAAGAATTAGAGCAGAGATGAATGAATCAGAAACTAGAGATACAGTAGAACGCATCAATGAAACTAGAAGCTGGTTCTTTGAAAGAATCAATAAGATCGATAAACCATTGGCCAAACTAACCCAAAAGAAAAGGGAGAAGACCCAAATTAACAAAATCATGAATGAAAGGGGAGAGACCACGACTAACACCAAGGAAATAGAAACAATCATCAAAAATTACTATAAACAATTATATGCCAATAAGCTTAACAACCTAGAAGAGATGGATACATTCCTAGAAACCTATAAGCTCCCAAGACTGAAACAGGAAGACATTGACGATCTGAATAGACCTATATCCAGTAACGAGATTGAAGCAGTGATCAAAAACCTCCCCCAAAACAAGAGTCCAGGCCCAGACGGATTCCCTGGGGAATTCTACCAAACATTCAAAGAATAAATAACACCTATTCTCCTGAAGCTCTTTCAAAATATAGAAATGGAAGGAAAACTTCCAGACTCTTTCTATGAAGCCAGCATCACTCTAATCCCCAAACCAGACAAAGACCCCATCAATAAGGAGAACTTCAGACCAATATTGCTGATGAATATGGACGCCAAGATTCTCAACAAGATCCTTGCTAACAGGATCCAACAATACATTAAAAAAATTATCCACCATGACCAGGTGGGTTTTATCCCAGGGATGCAGGGGTGGTTTAACACCCGCAAAACAATCAACGTGATAGAACAAATCAATAAGAGAAGAGAGAAAAACCACATGGTCCTCTCAATTGATGCAGAAAGGCTGGGCAGCCTTTTAATTTAAAGTAGTCCTTGTTTCTTTTGTTGCTTTTTTTTTTTTTTTTTTTTTTGTCAAATTCAAGAAATCCTTGCCAAGACTGATATCAAAGAGTTTAGCTCTTTTGTTTTCCCCTCAAAGTGGCTTTTTCTGTTCAATCATACACATTTCAGAACTATCTTATTTTGGAGAAAATATCATTGGAATTTTAATAGGCATTCTTTTGCGTAGTAATGTCAGAGCATTCTTCTACTTATTTATGTGTTCTTCAGCCTCTTTTATAAAAATTTTATAGTTCTCAGTGTTACAGGATCTTTCACCTCCTTGGTTGAATTTATTCCTAGGTATTGTATTCTTTTTGCTACAACTGTATATGGGATCATTTAAATTTCTCTGACAGTTATTAGTGTATACAACAAAATAGATTTCTGTGAGCATATTTTGTATCCTGAAACTTTACTAAATTCATTTATTAGTTCTAATAGTCTTTGGGTGAAATCTTCAGGGTTTTCTATGTATAGTGTCATGTTATCTGCAACTAGTGGCAGTTTTACTTCTTTCCAAGGTGGATGCCTTTTATTTCTTTTCCTGACAAAATGCTCTGGCTAGGACTTCCAATATTATGTTAAGTGAAAGTGGAAAGAGTGAGCATCCTTGTCTTGTTTCTTACCTTTCAGCTTTTCACTGCTGAGTACAATGTTAGCTGTGAGTTTTTTGTATATGACCTTTATTATATTGAGTTACATCTCCTCTATATCTACTTTGTTTTTATCATAAATTGGTGCTGCATGTTGTCAAATACTTTTTCTTCATCTATTAAAGATAGTCCTTCATTTCGTTAATGTGGTATTATCACATTGTTTTATAGATATTGAACTATCCCTGAAATATATGCCACTTAATCATAGCATATGATCCTTTTAATGTATTGTTGCTTGTGATTTGCTAATATTTTGTTAAAGATTTTACATCAGTATTCATTGGGGATATAGGCTTGTAATTTTAGTGGGTTTTTTTGTGGAGTCCTTTTCTGACTTTGGTATTAAGGTGATCCTGGTCTTGTAAAATGAGTTTGGAAGTGTTCCCTCTTCTATTTTTTGGAAGACTTGGATAAGGATTGGTATTAATTCTCCTTTAAATATTTGGTAGAATTCATCAGTAAAGTTGTCTGGTCCTGCGCTTTTACTTGTTGGGAGGTTTTTGATTGCCAATTCAATGTCCCGAATAAAAATTAGTCTGTTCAGGTTTTCTATTTATGATTCACTCTTGGTAGGTTGTGTGTTTCTAGGAATTCACCCATTTCTTATAGGTTTTCATATTTGTCCCTATATAACTGTTCATAGTAACTTAAGGATTCTTCTAATTTCTGTGGTCTTGTAACATCTCTTTCGTTCTAATTTTGTGTCCTCTTTTTTCCTTTGGGGGGGTCTTGCTAAAGATCAATTTTATTCCTTTTCAAAAATCAGCTTTTAGTTTCACTGATACACATCTTTTTAGTTTCTATTTCATTTCTTTCCATTATGATCTATATTATTTCCTTCCTACTATTAATTTTGGACTTCATTTGTTCTTTTTTCTCTGGTTTATTGAGGCATAAACTTAGGTTGAGATTTTTTTTTGTTTGTTTCTTGATGTAAGTATTTGCTTTGAATTGCTCTCTTAGAACTTCCTTTGCTGCATCCTCTTTAATGATGTTGTATTTCTATTATTTTTCCCAAGGTATTTTTTTTTCTTCTTTTATTTGTTCTTTGACCCATTGGTTCAATAGCATGTTGTTTAATCTCCATATTATTTCTGAATTTTCCAGTTTTCTTCCTGTAATTCATTCTAGTTTATACCATTGTGGTCAGAAATGATGTTTAATATGACTTCAATCTTCTTAAATTTATTAAGACTTGTTTAGTGGCTTAAGTTAGGATCCATCCTGAAGAATGTTCCATGTGCACTTAAGAAAAATGTGTATTTTGTTGTTTCTGGATGGAATGTTCAGTATATAACTGTTAAGTCCATCTGGTTTAACATGTCATTTAAGTACATTATTTCCTTATTGATTTCCTCTCTGGAGGCTCTTAGGAAAAATTACTATTTTCTTTATATCAAGGTATAATTAGGACTAGTGGATTTTAGGGCATCTAAGGAAATTCAAAATCTTTTAAAAACTATACTAAATATTTGAGATTTAAAGGCAATTATAAGGAATTTATAGACATCCTCCCTTTCTTATCAATTAACAGAAAGCCCTGTTTGGTGATAAACAAAATTTAACCTTTTAAATTTATATGACAAATCTATATTTTTCGTTCTCTTCCAGTTACTGGCTGGAAGTATGGTATGAGAAGTGGTATGAAAAGTAGATTATCAAACCAAGCATACCTCCCATTTTTTTTTTCACCTCAAAATGTTCTCTGCACTCTGGTTTTTTAAACTTTAAGCATGCATCAGAATCCCATAGAGAGAGTACTAAAACACAGATTGCAGTGTTCCACTCCAAGTTTCAGACTCAGAACTGGAGTAGAGCTCAGTAATTTGCATTTCTCTTAAGTTCCCAGTTATTTTGATGTTCTTAATCTACAGACCAAACACAGAACCACTGATCTATGACTATACTCAATTATGCCCCTTCAGTTTTAAGAGAAACAAATAGCACTTCTTTCCAAAAAGTTTTACTTCACTCTTGATTCCATCTTCATTATTATCTGCAATTATTCCCTCTATTCCCAGCTCTCCAATCTGTATGTACTGACTTCCTTTCTACGTTCTTGATGAGTAGACTTCCATTTTAAAAAACAAGTATACCATCTACCATTTTTATCTCTCATGCATTTACTTATTCACTGCCAAATTTCTAGATAAAGTATCTATTTTATAGATATTGAGCCAAATATTGAACCCAAACCTCCAAATGCTCTTTTCTTCATTACTTGGATCATCTCTGAATCAATTAGGGGTCCCAGCAGGGAACAGGTAGCACTCTCAACTTGGGTAAATTATTAATAAAGTATAAAAGTATGGGCAGGACATAGGGAAACTATATTGGATACTGCAGTAACTTGAGCTAGAAACAATGAGATGATACTTTCTCATTCCTAGATCTGAATGAGTAAGAGGAAGCTACACTTAACAGAACCTGTTCCATGGGAGCAAATTGCCTGACAGGAGCTATGACTTTCTGGTGAGGAGTGTAGCCTATTACAACTCCACAAAGGTAGGAGATGGGAAAAAAAAAAAAAAAAAAAGTTCAGTCTCTTTCCTCCTGTCAATATGCCAATATTATACTAGTTGCTTTATACTAGTTGCTTCAAACTGGCCAAAGTAACCAGAAGCCAGAAAGAAAATGAGCTAGTTGATAAAGTTCTAGAGTTCAACCTCACAAGACAGGATAATGGAGAGAAAAATAGAGCATGATCTGAGGTGCAAATAAATGATATCCAGCACAGTCCATACCTTTTGATCTTCAGCCTCTATTCTTGTCCTCTATTTAGGTAACAATTTCTGCTCTCAACACAGAAAACATAATTCTATAAACTGCCATTTCATAAGATGATATCAATTCAGTCATATTTTTCTTATGAACACATGGAATAGGGTGCCTGGGTGGTTCAGTGGGTTAAAGCCTCTGCCTTTGGCTCAGGTCATGATCCCAGGGTCCTGGGATGGAGGCCTGTGTCGGACTCTCTGCTAAGTGGGGAGCCCACTTCCCTCTCTTTCTCTGCCTGCCTCTCTGCCTATTTGTGATCTCTCTGTATCAAACAAACAAACAAACAAACAAACAAAAAATAAATAAATAAATAAAATATTTTTTTAAAAAAAGAAGTTTCAGAAGAGAAGTAATACTTCTTAACTCATTCTATGAGGCCATTATTATGCTGATTTTAAAGCCAGAAAAAGATAACAGAAGAAGAGAAAACCATAGACCATTATCTCTCATGAATTATAGAAGTAAAAATCTTCAATTAAGAGTTAGCAAATCAAATCCAGTACCTTTTTCGAAGTGCTATTAATGGTCTATTTCTTTTTTTTTTTTTTTAAAGATTTTATTTATTTGACAGAGAGAAACATAGCCAGAGAGGGAACACAAGCAGGGGGAATGAGGGAGGGAGAAGCAGGCTTCACTGCTGAGCAGGGAGCCCGATGTGGGACTCGATCCCAGGTCTCCGGGATCATGACCTGAGCCGAAGGCAGTCGCTTAATCAACTGAGCCATCCAGGTGCCCCTAATGGTCTATTTCTTGACTTTCTGGTAAATCACTGAGCTAAATATTTTTGTCTTTTGCACTTTTCTGTGTTATGGTTCAAGATTTTAAATAAAACACATAAAGAAAGGAATGTTTAGTCTGTGCCTTCAAAGTACAAGTAATTTAGTGAAAAATAAAGACTAATAGGAAAACAAAACTAATAGCAGAAAATGACAAGTACCCCATAAGGCATAAAGTGTTGAAAGGAAATGGGAACACAGTCGATCCATGTATACTGTTTTTTGTTTTTTCTTTTGAGAAGCTATAGGGAAAAAAAAACAGGAAAAAGTTTATGAAGGAAATAGAATTTGGGTTGCTTTAATCATGGATTAAGACAATTTCAGTAGGTGAAGAGAAAGAAAAATTTAGGCAGAGATCTGCATGAACAAAGCAAAATCTATTTGGCAGAAGTATCAGGTGAGATTTGGCTCTACCATCCCATGTAGAGATTGGGGGGAAAAATCACCTGAAGGCCAAACCAAGGAAATATAAACGTACTTAAAGTGTAAAGGGAGTAACTTAAGTTTTAAGTTATCAAAGCACAGAGAAGGCATATGCTTTGGGGCTATTAGTTTGGGAATTAACAAGTTTAATGGATTGGACCAGGCAGATGAAAAAAGGGACAGCACCTAAGGGACTAAAGAAGTGGTTCTTAACCACGTCCTCAACTTTTCAGGAGTTAGGTCAAAACCATTTTCATAACTTGTCATTTGCCATTTTCTATCTCAGTCTCTCATGTTTTCAGATACTATTTGACAAGTGACACTGCAACAGATTGAATATAGAAGCAGCTAGGAGAATCTAGGAGTCCTCTATTAACAGATGTAGACAGCAAAGACCTGAACCTGAAATACTGAGTTATATGTTTTTATATATAAAAATATAAAGTGACCCCAATCTTCTTCTTAATTTTGTTCTGTAAAATAGTTATTTTTATTAAAAATGTTATTTAATAGGGACGCCTGGGTGGCTCAGTTGGTTAGGCGACTGCCTTCGGCTCAGGTCATGATCCCGGAGATCCGGGATCAAGTCCCACATCGGGCTCCCTGCTCGGCGGGAAGCCTGCTTCTCCCTCTCTCAGTCCCTCTGCTTGTGTTCCTTCTCTGGCTGTGTTTCTCTCTGTCAAATAAATAAAATCTTAAAAAAAAAAAAAAATGTTATTTAATATATGATGATTTTTAAAGGAACTGAATTTTTACAGTTCTAAGTTCAAAAACATTAAATACAAATAGATGTTAACACATATAAACAAAAGCTCTTTATAGAGTTCTCAATAATTTTTTAACAATGTAAACCTTTGGGCCTGAGACCAAGAAGTCTGAGAATTTTTGGAAAGAAACACAGTAGAAATGGAAATGGATGAAATGGAGAATGAAGTGAAAAAGATTAAATAAATGATAGGAGTGGGGCAACCAATAAATATCAGGGGAAAGAGATTCAGTAGAATCCAAAAGTTCAGCCCAAATGACTTAAAGACAAACTAAGAGATAAGAAAATAAAAAAGATCAGGAAGTTTGGGGTATCCAGAATTCAGTTTTGACACAGATGAAATGCCAGCCAAGCAGCCAAGTAGAGAGAACAAGTAAAGGCAGCCAGGTAGAGACTTAAAAAAAAAAAACAAAAAACAAAAAACAAAACCATAAAGACTAAGATACAGTTTGATGGTTCTGGTATCTTAACATAATTGAGCATACTTCAAACAAATAAGATACACATAAGCAGTACTATAAATCCTGGATCATTTGTCCCCAGTTCTTTGGTGGAAGGTTGTTTTAGTTTCTTCTGAAAAGCTCTCTTAAATGGATAATTCTGAAAACTTCTGGTTACATTTATCTTTTTTAAGTGATTTTTTAATATGTTCTCAGTCTTGGTTAAATTGCTGTTGACAATTAGCAATTGCTAAGAGGCACGGCTCTAGGGGAATCAGACTGAAAAGACAGACTTCATTCTCATTAGTACCTTACTGGAGTTCACTTTTTATTTTTTTTTAATAAAATGAAGACAGTATGCAAGGTTAATGTATTAGGCTTCTTCAGATCTAAAATTTTATGAAATAGCTATTAACACTCTATGGTGAGCAAACATATACACTCCAACCTCCAAGAGTTACAGAACAAACCTAGACATTGACTAGCAATATTTTTCAACTGTCTCTGTCATTCCTATAAAGTATAAAGTAGGAATCTCTTAAACTTGTTTTAAAAGCTACCTCTTTTGAACTTTAAGAGGGGTCCGAAATCCTTAGCATTTTGTCAAAAAAATTACTTGACTGGTAGACTTGGCAATTTTGCAAGTTTTCAGGATATTCTTGTTTCATGCCTCTATCTCCATTAACCATCATCACCTTTCGAGGCTGAAGAGTTCTGATTGTTTGGTCACTCTTTAAAACTTCTTCACTCCCCTAATCCTTTAATTTGACAATTTCTAGATTCTCTTCAATTCTGTTAAGTCTTAAAGTCAAGGGATTAAAGATGAATTAAATATTACAAGCAATATAATATTGCTGGAGGTGGAGGAGAAACCATCACTTTCCTGGGCTTTTTGGTGGTAAAGTATTAGGTTACTATCTTCGTGGAATTGTTCATGACATTACAGTATATAGCATGCTTATCTTTCATCTTATTAGTAAAAGAATTCTTTTTTTCCCAGTAAAATTTTATATAGCACTATGAAATGGGCCAGATAGTGCACCATTCTAATGGAGCTTTGCAAAAGCCTAAAGCCCCAGAGATGCAGTTAGCCCTTGTCCCTCCTTCACATCCCACCCAACAAAGGCTTCCCAGGGCAACATAGAGTAGACCATGAAAACCACCACTTCATACCATCTTTAATCGTTGAAGATGCCAATATGCATTAAGAATCAAAGCCTCATATGTAATAAAGAAATTACTTCAGGCCTCTTTACTGCAACTTCAATAACACATTGTAAAATCCATTTCTTCTCAATTTAGTTAAACATAATATAAAATTTATCACAAACACATCTTAGGAAAACTGCCTTTTTTAAGGAGTGAAGGAAATGAACATACAGCATCAACGTGAACAATACTGGCTAGTAATTCCTCCTATGGTAGATGTTAATATAGTATCAGATATCAAAGACACATTAACAGTAAAATGGATCAAGATTATTTTTTATTGCACATATGCTTACAAATTTGCTGTTTTAGGTAGAGCTAAACCTCAAGTATTAAGTTAGTTTCAGACATATTTCTGTCACCTGAATTACAGCAGTGAATTGCCTATATGTTCCCCTAGGATTATGTTTCAGAAACTAGAACATTAACCTTCCCCATTTGTTTAGTTTACTGGAGCAAATTTAACATTTGTTTTTAAAAAATTTAACCACTCAGAATCAAACAGCATACTGTAAAGAAAGCCTTTATGTCTATTCATATCACTCAGGCTCAGAGAACTTCTCATTACATAATATTGTAAAGAGTCTTCAAAACTATTCTTGTATGTATAATTAAGCATTTATTTTGGAAAACTTTAATATTTTCAGAAATTGATTCATAATCAAGTTTTTGTAAGGTCTCCCTTCCGCACCAAAAAAACAACACACAATGACTCCAAATTTAATAAAAGAACCGTTATCTTGGATTAAGCTTCAGAATAGTATTCACATTGTCTTTTTACTATACTCTAACACAAAATGTGCTGTACAAATTGAATAATACAGCATTTGAGCAGTCCACAGTTTAAAGACCTAGAACATTGATGGCCTGATCAAAAAAGACACAAGAATGAAAATAAACTACTATTGCTAACACAAAATTTTGGCCATTAATGGATCAGAAGTAATGACTGATGCTCCTACTGTAAGCTCATCAATACCATATATTAAAATAAAAAAGTGACAACAGAGATATATGGCAAGAACTTCTAAATTATTTATCCCAAATTCTCAAATGGAAAGTTATTCTTAATGCCTCACTCTTAAATTTTATACTTCAATCACTCATGTTTTCCTTTTCAGACTGTTCAAAAGAAATAATTCTACTTCAACTATTAATAACCTAGTTTTTCCTCTCACACATTTTTACATAAAAAATTACTAAAATCACAATTCTGTGGCATTTGTTTTTATCATACAAACATTATATACCTAAATTGCACTAAAGAAATTAGATCCTTTCTTATTCTATCTAGAATGATGTTACCAAATTTGTAAGAACTCTTTTCCATAGCTCTTCTTTATAACAATCATGAGTGATGAAAAATGCATTTCAACTCCAGAGCAAATTAGCATCCATGCTTATTCCACATAGGTACTGCTAGTGGTCCCTGTGGTGTCCTTTCAACAATGACAAACTCATCAGGGTTGCCAAATGCCTCATAGAAAACCAATAAATCTTGTATCGCACGCTCTTCAATCTGAAAAAAGGGTGAGGAAAAAAACTTGCTTTAATCTTTCAGCAGGATTATATTAGCTTTCCAATTTCCTTTTGTGGAAGTACCACTTTCTATGAATACAATGCAGCAGAATTAAATTAGGTATCCTGCTATTCTCTGGGCAAGTAGAAGACTTAAAGCCTAAAAAAAAAAATAATCAGATACCCACCCTCCCTTGAATTTTAATCTTGAGCAGAAAGAAAAAAAAAACCCTGAAAACAGTTGTTGGAATCCATTCACTCCAATAACTTTAGTGAGATATTTTCTGCTGTACAACAAGTCTTCTAAGTCTTCAGGGCAACTACGGTTCTTATCTGTTTCCAAGCCTGGCTCCCTGGTCTTTCAACTAAATCTGTGGAATTTTAATATCCCTCTAATAATTTCCTTTTCCATTAGTTAGCCAAAGTTGATATCTGTGGCTTACAATCTAAGAATACTTACTGATACAGAAGTACAGAAGACAATGCCAAGTTCATTACTGATCACTTTTATTCATATATATATAAGAGAGCACACACGAGTGTGGCAGGAGCAGGACAGGGAGAGAGAGAATCTTAAGCAAGCTCCACTGCCCAGTGTGCAGCCAGAAAGGGCGCTTGATCTCAAGATCCTGAGAGGAAATCAAGAGTCAAATGCTTAACACACTGAGCCACCCAGGTGCCCCTGTCGATCACTTTCAAAAATTAAAACAGTCTAAAGCACCACCAGTGCTAAAAAAATTACCCTTGTGACAATTTATTTGTTCTAAATTATCCTGAATTCCCTCAGTTAATACTACTGAGTGCCTTAGTTTTATATTACATTTTAACACGAATATATGTACCTTTGTGATGAAAACAAACATAATTTTCTTAAGATGAAATATGGTGTAGCTCTTCTCTAAATTAAGTCCATAAAGGCACATTACCTACCTGAATCAAAGCCAAGGGTTTTTCTCGACTTCTGATAAGAGCTGCTTCTTGCTGTAGTTCTTCTTCCACAATAGATGCAAAAGTGACTGGGGCTACCATGGAAGGAGCAGTCAATGAAGAAGACAGCCAGGGACTGAAAGAATAGTAACAATGTGTTCTCATTCATCCTCCCAAATTTTTTTTTAAATTTTTTTTTAAAGATTTTATTTATTTGACAGAGAGAAACACAGCCAGAGAGGGAACACAAGCAGGGGGAGTGAGAGAGGGAGAAGCAGGCTTCCTGCCGAGCAGGGAGCCCGATGTAGGGTTCGATCCCAGGTCTCCGGGATCATGACCTGAGCCGAAGGCAGTCGCTTAACCAACTGAGCCACCCAGGCGCCCATCCTCCCAAATTTTTGCATATAAATTCTCCTCTGAAATATTCTTCAACAGTACTACATTTTTTCCCCTAATGACCTACAAGATAAAGTGACTTGGAACCTTTTGCATTATCTTTACAGAATGGTGAAGTGAGAAACAGAGGCAAGGAGAGCTAATATTTTATTTGGATCAGTGCTGTACAGAAAACTTTAGAAAACACCAAAAGGCTGGATGGAACAGAAATGATATATAACCAAACAGAAAGGTAATTCAAACTGTGGAGTAGACAGTAGTCAGAAAACTCATTCTTTTCAATATACTACTCCCAATTTTTATATTATCTTTCACTGCTAAACAACAGCCTAGCTTTGGAAGCTCCAAAGCTAATCAATTAGCCTTACTTGTGACTGTCTACAAGTGGTGTATCTGAAATATGGTTGCCTTCTGGTCCTGGGGTACCATGAATGGAACATCTGCAAAACAAATGCCAAAATTGGAGATTAAAACTTCTACTAATATTAGCAAAACTGTTTATTAATAGAAATACAGAGGAAGAATTACAAGTCCTGACTCAGGATACAAGTTAATGTGGAGTCAGACTTACCTTTAAAACTTTAAGTAAAAAAAAATAAAAAAATCTATAGGGGTGGCTTGGTGACTCAGTTAGTTAAGCATCTGCCTTCAGCTCAGGTCATGATCTAAGCGACCTAGGATCAAGCCCATCAGGCTTCCTGCTCAGTGGGGAGTTTCCCTCTGCCCTACCTCCCACTGTGTTCAAGCATAGGCTCTATCTCAAATAAAAATATTAAAAAAAAAAAATCTATAGGTAGTTATAAAATCCTGTGCATAAAATACCATAGAGGAAGATCTTGCAAGAAATGGTCTATTTTTTCTAATAATATTCATATAACCATTTACTATTATCAAACATACATTAGGAAATACAGAAAACTTTTTAAATAAAGTTTTACATTAATAATAGTTAATGAATAAAAGTGAAAAATTAGCACTAAGCTTCAAAATACACACACACCGGATAATTAGCAGCCAAATTTTGTAAGCAACTAATATAATAAATACTTTGATAAGCCAGGAATTATAGGATGGAAGTATATGATTTCTATGTTCTAAGAACTCACAAAATGAGGAAACAATATATAAAATGATGTATAGCAGAAAATAACTTAAGACATTATCTAACAAGGACTATAAAAATCAAAAGATTTGGTCATTTGAGAGGGCTTATTGGAAAAGACAGTAACAGAGGTATAGGATGAGGCAGTAGGAAGTATTCCTGTAAGGGAAAAAATTAACAAAGGTATTATGGAGGCTGGCTTCATTGTGGAATTTTATAGCTAGAAACGTACCCAGAATTTATCCAAATTAATCAAATGCCCTCTTTCAGGAATGAACAAATTTAGGCCTAGCCAGGTTTAACAGAAAGTCAGAGAAAAAATAAATAGGGTCTAAAATACTGACTCTTGATTTATTTATGGATCATCTGTATAGTTTCTAGGTGTGTATTTTGTATATATATGTGCATATTTATGGATCATTTGTATAGTTTCTATGTGTAGCACTGTGGTACTAAAATCAGGCTGATTAAAACTCAGTCCCTTCAGGAGGGAAAACTGAAGGGGGAGAGATCAGAGAACGAGATGAACCAGGAGAGACTGTTATGGACTTTGGGAAACAAAGTGAGGGTTTCAGAGGGGATGGTGGTGGAGGGGATGGGGTAGCTGGGTGATGGGTATTGAGGAGGGCACATGTTGTGATGAGCACTGGGTGATTCAAGTAATGAATCGTTGAACACTACATCAAAAACTAATACTATACATAAAAAACTAATACTATAACTGAAGATAAAAACAAAAACAAAACCAAAAAACAAAACTCAGTCCCTTCCCCTCTAAAAACTGAGAGATTTAAAAATCTATTTATAAACAACGGTGAAACAATGTGAGATAAAACAACTGATACTTGTACCAATTTGTACAAAATGTGAGATAAAACAACTGATACTTGTACCAATTTGTACAAAATAGTACAGATTCACAGGAGAAATAGACATGAGGGCTTCACAGAAGAAATGGCATTAAAGCTTAGAGAGTGATACTGAAATAGAGTTTTTGGTCTACAAATATATGGAATGGTAAAAGACTTTGGTGGCTTAAGATAGGCTGTTCTTTTCAATAGAGTTTGGAAGAGATTAAGAGAGAAATAAAGTTAAAATGAACCAGTAGGGCCAGAGTAGAAAATGCACTGAAAGCTAAAACGTTTAGACCTGATACATGGGCAAATAAATTTACTGAGAGTATTTTCATATATATTATCTCACTTAATCTTGCAATATTCTATAAAGAAAGCATGTATTATTTCCATTACAGTGATTAGGGAATTTAGACTCAACAAGTATTATATGTAATTGTCTGACTCATAGGTTGGGAAGTAGCAAAACAGAACTCAAAGCAGGTCTTTTTCACAGAGTACAGAATGTTTTCCATTATCACAAACCTGCCTTTATTTCTATTATTTCCCTTTGTTTGGAATACCTACCACTGCAAATGTCTTCTTACTCTTTAAGGACTAGCTCAAATACTACCTTCTCTCTGCTCCTACAACATTTCACAACTACTATTACAGAACTTCCTACACCATGTTGTTATTGTTTATACATCTGTCTTAACTGCTAGACTTGTGTCTCAAGGTGCAGCACTGTGCTTCATTCATGTGTCCAACAGAACACTTGGAACACAATTGTTTGTAAAAACAGAATTAAAGAATAAATAACAAAGTAAGAAAGCTTAGGGATTTTAAGTATGAGATAAAAGCAGGGTTATTTTTTTTAAGTTCCTTATTCCTTTGAATTACTGATAACTTTTTTCTTCTAGGTGTTAAGTACTGAATAAAGTGAAAATAGGTATAGATACAGGGTTTTAGTTTTAAGCTCTAGGACTTGAAATCTTCAGGATGCTTGACCTATGACAACATCCAACATAAGAGAAGTCTCCAGGATGAAGTAGAAAACGTATAGCCAGGAGAAAAGTGAAACTAAGGAGATGAACTAGAAAGCTACTGGAATAAACATTACAAGAAGAGAATTTAATTTAAACTAGAGTAACTACAAAATAAATGGAAAAAATTCTACATTCTGATGGAATAGAGAGCTACCTTAGAGACTAAATGTAAATTCTCATTGTTAAATTCCTTGAAAAGTCCTGGAAGGAAGGGAAGGAAGGAAAGGAAGGAAAGAAGGCAGGGAGGAAGGGACGAGGGGGAGAGAGTGAAAGAAAGAAGGAAAGAAGGAAAGAAAGGAAAAAAGAAAAAAGAAAGGGTCCTAAAGTCAGCACAAGACTAGAGATTAGAGGCCGTCTAGGGCACTAACACATAACATGGAATAAACAACAGATAATGACTTGAGTGGTATTCAAAAATCCCTCTGGTGACTGGGATTGGTGACTGGGATTGGCTAAGTGTTTGACACTTAGCCAAATAAATGGAAAAATATTGTAGAATAACTTATTTAATTAAGTAAGAAGAAGCAGCTATAAGCTGTCTGAAAACGGTATGGTACTGGCTAAAACAAATTAAGGATCAGGATTAAAGTATCTTATATGGGCCTTGCTAAATCAAAGTTACGCAATCAGAGCTTAAGTATAACAACTTACCTGTATGACATTTTATAAATTATAAAGTACTTCCACATACATTATCAGATATTAAGCCTTATAATAAGTCTGTCTGATATTATTGTTCTTATTTCAGATGTGATGTATCTGGTTCAGAAAGGGTCAGAGGGCTACTGTGTTAAACTGAAACTCAAATCTATTTTGTAATCCCAGAAGTCTTTACATTAATGATTTTCAGTGGATAATCTCATTAGTTATAAATTTATCCAAACAACTGAAAGTTCATGAAAATTTCATCTTAGAATGAAACAAAACTGTTAAATAGAACTATGATTAAACAAATATCAAAAACACGTTAAGCTTTCAGATAATAAATACAGCATTGTTAAGCTGTAGGTATTTCCAACACAGAAACAGACATCTCAATAGACAATCTGTATAAAATTTAGCCTTCTGAAAACAAAAGCAACATTAAAAGGCTGGCTAAAATAAAATCTTCTTTCAGGGATTTTTGTTCAAACTGAGAAACATAAATCTTACCAAATTTAGACTATGAGAATAACTAAATTACCTCTTACTCATAACATTGACTTTTAATTTTTTAAGGAATTCTGTATTAGCTTAATTACAAAGACGTTTATGTAAGTTTAGAGCTGATATACTAATTTTTGTCTCACAAGTAGCTTTCCTTACCAATAAGAAACACAAGATCATTTTCTGCCCAGAATTATAGAAAAGGGTGCTTAAGTGGAAGGAAAATGAAAGCGAACACATGAAAATGAAAAAGAACATATAAGTAACAATAACTTCCACAAATCCCTCTTTTCTGCATTTTAACATCCCCAAATAACACTGCCATTCCTGGATTTCCCTAGCCTTGGGGGTGGGGAGGATCACATTTTCTACAATTAAAAGAAGAATATATGATTTGAGGAATTTCTTAAGATGAACTCCATTACACTTGCCACACAAATTCCCTAAAGGAACATAGTAGCATTTGTCTTCCAGCTATAATTCTCCCTATTACCTCTATTTACACTTCTCTCTTAAAAATCCCATCCTATGTTCAAAGCTTGTGGAAAGATCAGTATTTTTCTAATACTATTCATTATGGCCATATGTATAATGATCAAATATTTGGCACTGAATAAGTAAAGTGTTTACGAACTATTATTCAAGCCCTTCTTCAATTGGGTTTTTCCTGACAATTCCAACCCATAGTCATTTTTTCCCCTCTCACCACTCACCTAGCACTTAAATCATATACTGCTTGTGACTTAATATTGTTATATTGTATTGCAGTTTCATTCTTGACCTTTCATTTACTTTTCATGTGTGCACATTTAGACTTACCAACTAGATATTTCAAACACATTTAAGGGACTAGGCCTATATTTAACGCTTCTATGTTAAATAGAGGTAATGCTCTACCTAATAGAGGCTAGCAGAATGTTGTTCATATATAATTTGGTGAATTAATATTTTACTTTGTTTTACTATTTCTTTTTAAAAAGCTCACTTAGGATTTCACATTTTCTGTAGTGAAATTAAAAAAATGAAAGTCATGCTATTTCCCTTTTCAGTGATCATATATTATACAGTGATCAGTGATAACATACAGCTATTTAAAATATTAACTTCACTTACTAAACAAACAACCTATGGATGGCATGACACCATTATACACTCCCTTATAATACTCTTGTATTATAGTATATACTATTATAATACTCCTGTACAGTACTGTGTATTATACACTCCTTTACAATTTGCAAACCAGTAAAATAGCAGAAGCCACTTTTCACAATTAAGAGCCTTGATGTTATAGCACACTCTAGTGATCAACTCTGAAACCACAGATCTTCAATATTTTAGAACAGACTTATCCAAAGAAAATTTCAACCTACAATGTTAATATTTAAAATGTAAAAATATAACAAAAATGAACTTAGTTTCATACCTTACAATTTACACACCTAAGGCATACAATATAACTTACTCACTAGAAACAGATGTTACCTAAAACAGCTACAGTTTTACCTCATTCATCTTGTTCGCACTGAGCTCTATTACATGCTAGAAAATATTCTAAGCATTGGTAATTCAGTGAGGAACAGAGATCAATCTCTCACTGAGATGACTCTCCTCTACTATGCTTTCATTGAACATACAGTTAGATATACAGACATTAAGATACTTGTAGTTGAAAACATTAAACAAAGAATCTCACTAATAATAACTGAAAAGTGTGATGAGTGAGAAGTGCTATGGGAACCTATCATAGAAAATTGACCTAGTAAGGGAAGTCTGACTTCACCAAAGAATATGACTGAATAGAGACTGAAAGAAGAATTAGAGTCAACTAGTCAAAGGGTAGGTAAGTGACAAGAAGTAAATGGCATATGAGAAACAGAGAAGAATAAGATAAAGAGAATTTAGAAATGTTAAAAGAGAAAGATAACAGAAGAAAACAGATGATTTAGGCCTTAAAGGCCAGGTAAGAATTCTAGCTTTTACCCTAAGAGCAGTAAGATCTGCCATTTCAAAAAAAGAATGTAACTGCCTCAATATATTGGAGGAGAGGAATATAGCTTATGGCAAGACCAGTCAGGAGGCTACTCAGGATGGCCCAGGTAAAAGATCATAGTAATCTGAATGAGGGTAAAAGATAAAATTTAATATATGATTTGAGGAATATTTAAGAGCTATAACTGGCCTGTCCTGATGATAAGACTGAATTGGTCAGAAAGATGGAATATCAAAGATTTGCAAATGAAATTTAACAAGGAAGAAAACTCAGGAAGAATGAGTTTTTTTAAAGAGAACCTTTATCTTTAATAAAATCTTAAAAAAAAAAAGGGGGGGGGCGCCTAGGTGGCTCAGTTGGTTAAGCGACTGCCTTCAGCTCAGGTCATGATCCTGGAGACCCGGGATCGAGCCCCACATCAGGCTGCCTGCACGTCGGGAAGCCTGCTTCTCCCTCTCTCACTCCCCCTGCTTGTGTTCCCTCTCTGCCTGTGTTTCTGTCAAATAAATAAAATCTTTAAAAAAAAAAAAAACAACAACAACAACAACAACAAAGAGAACCTTTATCTTTATTTTAAACTAAGCATTTATACTTTTTTGTTTCCAACTAACCATAAAATATTCCATTCTTCTCATGAAGAACTGGACTTCATATATGCATTTTTTTAATTGAAGTGGAATTGACATACAATGTCATATTTGTTTCAGGTGTACAATAGTTATTAACAATTCTATATATTATGCTATGCTTAACCACAAGTGTAGTCACCATCTATCACCATACAATGTTATTACATATTATTGATTATATTCCCTATATTGTACTTTTCATCCCCATGACTTACTTACTTTATACCTGGAAGTTTGTATCTCTTAATCCCCTTCATCTATTTTGCCCATCCTTCCAACTCCCTCCCCTCTGGCAACCACCTACCCATTCTCTGTATTTATAGACATGAATGTTTTGCTTGTTTCTTTTGTTTTTTTCACACTCCACTTAAAAGTGAAACTATATGGTAAATACCTTTCTCTTTCTGACTTATTTCACTTAGCACCCTCTAGGTCCATCATGTTCTCACAAATGGCAAGATCTAATTCTTCTTTATGACCAAGTAATATTCCATTACACACACACACACACACACACACACACACACACACACACACACACACTCACTCTATACCTTCTTCATCCATTAATCTATTGATGGACACTTAGGTTGCTTTCATATTTTGTCTATTGTAAAAAAAATGATGCAATAAATATAGGGGTGCCTGTATCTTTTTGAATTCATGTTTTTGTTTTCTTTGGGTAAATCAGGAAGAAAAATCAGAAAGAATTTTGGAAGAAAAATCAGGAAGAATGGGCTGTTTTGTACTTTTTGTTTGGTTTTATGAAAGGGGTTTGAGGAAAACATTGTTTGGTTTTAGACAAAGTTAAAATATTTCTGAACATCCAAGCAGGATGGAGTTACCAAGAAGATAGCTGAGCAAGTCTGAAGCTCAGATGATAGTTGTGGGCAAGCAATGTAATTTTTGAGTCTTTAGTATATAGCTGATAAGTGAAAATAGAAGCTCATGAAATGGTGTAGAAAGAATATAAAGTGAAAGGAGAAGATGACCTGTAATTGAACTTTAAGTAGAATGAGTCATATAAAGAGTTCATGGTTTTGGTAATATGGAGGTCACTGCTGAACTTAGCCTGAACTGTTTCAGTTTAGTAAAGGGACTGGAAGCCAAGAACTGGATTAAAAAGTGACTGGGAGGGGCGCCTGGGTGGCTCAGTTGGCTGAGCGACTGCCTTCGGCTCAGGTCATGATCCCGGAGACCCGGGATCGAGTCCCACATCGGGCTCCCTGCTCAGTGGGAAGCCTGCTTCTCCCTCTCTCATTCCCCCTGCTTGTGTTCCCTCTCTGGCTGTGTTTCTCTCTGTCAAATAAATAAAATCTTTAAAAAAAACAAAACAAAACAAAAAAAAACAAAACAAAAGAAGTTCTTAAAAAAAAAAAAAAAAAAGTGACTGGGACCTGACAGCTCTTTTGAGAAATCTGGCTGTCAAGGGAGTAGGGGATTGGTAATGATAGGACAACTGTTAGAAAAAAGTATGGGGGATGACTGAGGGATTCATTACCTCATCCAGACCACATGAGAGAGATCTAAGAATATATGAAACCAGATGAGAGGTATCTACCTAAAAGGACAAGGCTGAATATCCACAAGAAAAGAGAGGGGATAATTAATAACTTAAGGCTTTTAAAGTGGAAAAGAGTGAAGATACCAGCACAGGTATAAATATCAGCTACAGATGTTTTCCAGTACAAAATAAGAAAGAAAGAAAAAAAAAAATGAATAAAAACAGAGGCAGATTTATGTGTTTCACAGTAAGAAAATAAGGAAGTTACATGTCTTTCTATTTAAAAGCCTGGTCTACATCACTCATCGCACAACTTAAAAAAAAAAAAAACAGCAGTAATCTTATGTTTCTCTTGTATCAATAAAAAGACTATACTGTTTTCAATTTTTAAAAATATTATGATAGATGCAGGATCATTACAGAGCATAACAACCAATTTTTTAGAAAAATTTCTAAAAAAATTTGGAATCAAAAAATGTAATGAGATATACAAAATAATGACTTTTTAAAATATCTGTTTAGAATTATGTACCTAATAGACACATTTATGAAATATATAAACAGAAATTCAAGTGTATGTGCACAGTGGCACTCAAATGTAGCTGAAAATAAACATTTCTACTCGGAGAATTTAATAACACTTAAAAGCCTACATGTCACTTAGGAATGGAATAAAATGTCCTTCTCTCAACATCTTTAGGAATACAACTTATAACATACTAGATAGCTTTACATTGTTTAGGTTCAGTCATTTTCAGTGTATCAAAGAATGTTCACCAAACTTTGTTAGTATTTTTCTGAAATATGTTTTGAAACTAATTTTTAAAAATGCATTCAAATACTGTTAATACAGTGAAGATCACTGGCATGTTAACTTCTGTTGCCAGGTTAATTCATTTCTATACCAATTCAAGAAGAAAATTTCTTCTATCATCTCTGTTTAAATGAAGTACGCTCTTAGAGAATCTTAAGTCATTTATAAATTTCAGTCAGAATTTTCTTAATATTGGACAATTAAACTAAATGCTGAAATGTTGAGGCTGATATAATTTTTCATTATGTTTTATACACTTAATTACTTGTTAAGGTTTTCTTCTCTTTTGGACTATGTGTTCTCTATGGGCAGCTCTGTTAATTTTATCACTGTAACTCTATTTATGTGTGAGAGAGAAACACAGCTAGAGAGGGAACACAAGCAAGGGGAGTGAGAGAGGGAGAAGCAGGCTTCCCAATGAGCAGGGAGCCTGATGTGGGGCTTGATCCTGGGACTCCAGGATCATGACTTGAGCTGAAAGCAGACGCTTAACAACTGAGCCATCCAGGAGCCCCTTATCACTATAACTCGAAATACTTGTCAATTTTAAGACTAGAAATGTCTTACATCACATCCAGTTCTGTATTCATGACCCTAACATACCAGCCTTAATATTCCCACTTTTTCATAAGTAAGCATATAAAAAGTTTATCTATTTTACATAGAATTACATTTAAGATTTTTACAGTGTTCCACTAATAAAAGTTTTCATAAACATAGGGCGATAAACTAAATGATTTCTTCAGATTCTTTATGATCTCTGATTTTCCATATTGTAATTAAATGGCTCAAGATCTTTGGTCCCAAATGTACATTATAATAAGGCAGTCAGTCACAGTATCAACAACTAAAATATTTAAAGAAATCATCTAAACCAGTAATTTCCAATGTTGTTAGAAGACTCTGACAGTTCCTCTGAAGTTGCTTACAGGCAGATAAGATGAGTTTAAATTATAATATGGGTCCCAGACCTCTCTTCTTGATTCAATCAGAGAAATTTATATTAACCTATTTGAAAATATTGGAAATTAGACATGCAATTTCACATTAAAAATGGTTTAGGGGGAAAAGGTTTAACAAATAGTGTTTAAAAAGCTTTAAAACAGTATTAATCTGGTCATAGCTGACATTTTTAATTTTGTCTAAAATACTTTAAGGATTAATATCTTTGGAAGACATCATATTAGCAGAAATAAGAAAAAAATTCCATTTAGTTAACTAACTTGAAACACAGTTCTTTCTTCCAACACTGGACTATCTAATGTTTCAAGAATGTTCCTTTTTGTACAATGATTAAGAGAATTTACACACTATGGCAAAAAAGCTGTTTTTATTAGGAAATTGCTTTTAAATTATGTTTAGATTTTTATGTTCTGTGTAGGCATTTAAAATATGCAACATCTTTTAAAATACATTGAACTTTAAAAACAAGTATCAAAAATAGCTAGAGAAAAAACTGGAAATACCCAGAGGTCCATCAACAGAGGCAGATATATAAGTTGCTTCATAACAATGAACTACTATTCAACAAATAAATGGAAAGAACTAATGATACACATAGCAACTTGGATGAATCAAAAACTATATACTGAGTGAAAGAGAATTTTTTAAAGTACAAACTAAATGATCCTACAGGTATAAAACTAGAATATACAACATAGTCTCTACTGACACAAGAGGATTAGTAGCTGCATAGAGAGCAAAATGGGGAAGGGAGGAAGAGATTACCAGGGGGCATGAGGAAACTTCTGGGAATGATAGTTATAGTTATTGTCTTGAATATAGCTTGTAATGGTTTCACAGATGCATACATACACCAAAACATCAAATTGTAAACTTCAGAATTACAGTTTACTGTAAGAAAATTATACCAAAATAAAGCTTCAAAAAAGTAGACATGTTAATTTTGAATGTAAAAGAATGTGTAAAACTGATAAATTTTTAAAGATTATTTCAGAATGTAAAACCACCACAGAATTTTTTTAAGGTAAAAAATGTTTAATTTATTACCTTTCAACTTTTGGAGTCTGGGGATTTTCTATTCCTTTAAAACAAACTTTTTTGGCATGATCTCCTGAACTATGACCAGTAATAGATTTTTTTTCTTCTAAGAAATCCCGGAATGACTTGGATGAAACTGAATGCAGAGAAGATGCCCTGCAAAAACAACAGAGATCATGTTAAAACACCCATTTTTTAAAAGATCATTCCTAAAAATCACCAGGAGAAAAGGGAGAGAATGTATATAAAAATTTAACAGTGATGATATATAATTAGTTTTTAATTTAATGTTGGATTCTTGCTGTTAATCGTGAACTAATTAAAATGATGTGATTTAAAAAAAAAAAAAACTGTAGAGATCAATACTGAAGATAACCCAGATGCTGAAATTAGCAATGATATTAAAAACAAGTGTTATAACTCTGCCTCATGCAACAATAAAAAATGCTCAGAATAAACTGAAGAATAAGCTCAGGGAAAAGAAACTATAAAAAAGAACAACAACAACAAAAAGAACAAAATAGAAATTCAAGAACTTTTAATACACATTTTAAAAAACAAAATTCACTGCATGGATGTAACAGCTAATTGGAAAAGAATCAGTAAAACGGAAGATAAATCAACAGAAATTTGTAAAACTAAACAGAGGGAAGAAAAGATTGAAAAAAATTCTGCCATGGGAGCTTATCAGACTACCATAAGCGTAACTAGGAGCACCACCTCTAACCAGAGGTTAGAAATATGGCAGACAAAAGTATTTAAAAAAACAGTAGCCAAGATATAAAAATTCAAGAATTTTAGCAAACTCCAAAGAAGATCGATCTAAAGAAGACCACACTTAGGCATATAATGACCAAGCTGCTAAAAACCAAAGATCAAAAGAAAATCTTGAAAGCAACTTAAAGAAATATAACATAGTAAGAAAACACTTAGCTTATAAGAAATAAGGAAAGCCAAAAGACAGTGGAACATCTTTAATTTGATGAAAGGTAGGGAAAAAAGCTATTGATCCAGTATTCTGTATCCATCTGAGTGAACCTGGACAAGGATCCTCTCCAAGTCAGGATCAGAAATGATTATAGTCCTGGCTAAACCTGATTACAACAGTGTAGAAAAGTTGAACCAGAGGTACCCACAAGCAATTGCTCAGTGAAGTCTGACCTAAAGGAACTATGAGACAAAAACATTGTTTCAAGCCATTTTTACGGATAATCAATTTCAAAGCAACAGATAATATAAGATACCACTGGAATTAAAAAGATAAAAATTGGGGCGCCTGGGTGGCTCAGTGGGTTAAAGCCTCTGCCTTCGGCTCAGGTCATGATCTCAGGGTCCTGGGATCGAGTCCCGCATCGGGCTCTCTGCTCAGCAGGGAGCCTGCTTCCTCCTCTCTCTCTGCCTGCCTCTTTGCCTACTTGTGATCTCTCTCTGTGTCAAATAAATAAATAAAATCTTTAAAAAAAAAGATAAAAATTATGTAACTTTATGTAAGTACATTTGATAAAAAACAATTTATCAGGGCACCTGAGTGGTTCAGTTGGTTAAGCATCCAATTTTAGCTCAGGGCATGATCTTTGGGGTTGTGGGGGTCAAGCCCTGTGCTCAGTGGGGAGTCTGTTTCCCCTCTCCCTCTACCCGTCCCCCTCAGGCACTCACTCTCTGAAATAAATCTCTGAAAAATATACTATTTATCAAAGATAATGGAATTAAAAATATATAAATAAAAATATATGTATAGACCTATCTCTATTTTAAAAATTGAATTAATCCCACCAGTTTTTTAATTATAGAAATTGACAAATTGATTCTAAAATTTATATGGGAATATAAAAACCTTAATTAGCCAAGGTATTCTTAGAGAAATACAAAGTTGGAAGAAGATAAAACAAGTTAGAGTAATCAAGACAGAGTGGTACTGACATAAGGATTAACAAACAGTCAGTGGAAAAGAATAAAGAGTTCAAATATAGATCCTCCCAAGTCATTTTAATTTCATAATTCCCAAAACAATTCAGTGGTAAAAGTATTTATAATAAATAGTTTACAGAAGAAAAAAACCTTTGCCTTTATCTCACACCATATCACAAAATTAAGGTAGATCGCAGACCTAATGTAAAAACTAAATATCCTAGAGGAAAACAAAACACTATCTTAATAACTTGGTGGTAGGTGAAGGTTTCTAGGACATATACAGGAATACACATCAAATAAAGAAATGGTGAATTAGACTTAACCCAAATTAAAACTTCTGATCGTGACATTAAGAAAATAGCAATAAAAAATAATTAAAAAAACCACAAAAAACCAGAAAATATCTGCAAAACGCGTATGTAACAAATGGCTGTATCCAGACTGTAAAAGAACTCCTACAGAGGTGCCTGGGTGCCTCAGTTGTTAAGCATCTGCCTTTGGCTCAGGTCATGGTCCCGGGGTCCTGAGACTGAGCCTGTTTGGGGCTCCCAGCTCAGTGAGGAGGCCACTTATCCCTCTCTCTCCTCTGCTTATTTTCTCTCTCACTCTCTCCCAAATAAATAAAGTCCTTTAAAAAAAAAAGAACTCCTGGAACTCAAAACTAAAAAACACAAGTAATGAAAGACAAGGCAATTTCAAAAAGCAAGCAAAAACAATTTGAATAGACACTTCACAAAGAAAGATATGCTAATGATCAATAAGCACATAAAACAGTGCTTATTATTCATCAGGGAAACACACAAAACCACAATGAGAGACTGCTACACACCCATCAGAATGGGTAAATTAATTGACA
Source organism: Spilogale gracilis (assembly GCA_004023965.1). Taxonomy (NCBI): domain Eukaryota; kingdom Metazoa; phylum Chordata; class Mammalia; order Carnivora; family Mephitidae; genus Spilogale; species Spilogale gracilis. The sequence continues at coordinate 58,989 of PITA01008476.1, read as the reverse complement.
ATACCACATGCTGGCAAGAATATATAATAACCAATGCTCTTATACACTGTTGGTGGGAGGATAAAATGATACTAATGCTATGGGAAAAGGTCTGACAGTTTCCTAATCAGTAAACATACATCTTCTGTATAATCCAACAACTGTCCCTAGTATTTATCCAAAAGAAATTAAAATATATAACTGGTAAAAGGCCCAAACAAGAATGTATATCCAATGGAAATGCAAATGCACCTTTATTCATAATTGCCAAAAATTATTCAACAGGAATAAACAAACTGTATATTTATACCTTGGAATACTACTGAATAACAAAAAGGAATATATCATTGGTATACACAAGCCATATAAATCTGAAAAACATGCTGAATGAAAGAAGCCAGACAGAAAAAAGTACATTATGTTTCATTCTCATTACATAAATTTCTAGAAGAGACAAAACTAATCTGTGGTCAAAAAAGAAAAATCATAAGAGTGGTTGACATTGGTATGGATGAGGAGGCCAGAATAAAAGAGAACTTTCTCTAGAAAACTTCCTGGGATAAGGGTAATGCTCAGCCATTTATTTAAAAGATAATACACAATGACCAAGTGAGGTTTTTTCCCCTGGAATGCAAGGTTCGTCCAACAGTAAAATTAAAAAAACAAACAAACAAACAAAAAAACTTATAGAAAAGGCCTATGATCCAAAATATGACCAACAAAAGGCAAAGATCTGAACATGTATCCCCAAAGTATGAAAATGGCCAATAAGCCCTTGAGAAATGTGAAATAAATCACATCTACTAGTAGCTAGAATGAAAAAGATTAAGTGTACCAAGTACTGGAAAGGATATATAACAACAGGAACTCTCACACACTACTGGTAGAAATATAAAACATGACCATTCTGGAACACTGGTGCTTTTCTTATAAAGTCCCACATTCACTGACCATATGATCCAGCAATTCCACTCCTAAGTATTTACCCAAGAGAAATAAAAACATGTGTGTTATGACTTATACATAAATAACTTTTTTCATAAAAATATACTGGAAACCGAGCGCCTGGGTGGCTCAGTGGATTAAAGCCTCTGCCTGCTCAGGTCATGATCTCAGGGTCCTGGGATGGAGGCCCGCATCAGGCTCTCTGCTCAGCAGGGAGCCTGCTTCCTCCTCTCTCTATGCCTGCCTCTGCCTGCCTGTGATCTCTCTCTCTGTCAAATAAATAAATAAAATCTTTAAAAAAATATGCATATATATTTTTTAAAGATATATATATATATATATATATATATATATATATATATATATATATATATATATATATATATATATACTGGAAACCTAATATCTCTCAACAAAAGAGGAAAAAACTACAGATAAATGCAACAACATGGATGAAGCTCCCAAACTTTAAACTGAATAACAGAAAGCCAGACATAACACAGAAGTTTCAGTAAAGAGGTGGAGAAAGCACACCTCATATACCCCTGATGAGACTGTTTTGTGATAGCCACTAAAAATGAACATATGCATATCTTATGATCCAGTTATTCCTAGTTATATATCCAATGGAAATGCAAATGTACTTCACCAAAGATATGAACTAGAATATCTATAGCAACACTAATCCTAATAGTAAAACAACGAAGATATTCAAATGCAAACAAAAACTGAATAAGTAAGTGGAGGTATATTTACACAGTGGAAATTAGTACTCATCAAAATATAAATGAATTTCATAAATATGTTGAACAAAGGAAGGCAGGAACAATTTTATATATATACACACATTAAAAGAAAAGAGAAGTCAGGATAGTAGATGATAAAAAAGATAGGCGGTTGGTGCAGAGGGAGGGGACACAGAAGGGTGGCAGTAGGAGACTCAGAAGATGCTGGTAATGTTACTTCTTGACTTGAATGCTGGTTGCACAGGATGTGTTCAGTCTGTGAAAATTCAACCTATGCATTTATGATAACTGTACATCTAAGTGTATACTGTTTTAATAAAAAGTCACTTAAAATGTAAACCTAATTTCACATTGATGAAAGAGGAAATAAAAATTAGGTTGATCTAAATACACAAAATTAATCATACCCAACACAGATATAATACTTGGATAATTGGTTAAAAGTGGAATGTACTTTAGAATAACACCAAAAAAAAAAAAAAACAGGCAAAAAAATTAAAATCATCTACACAGACTAATTTAGCTTCAAAGATTTCATACTCAGATTTTTATAGTATCAATCTCTTAATTCAACAATGTTTTATTTTATAATCAATGCAAAAACAATTTGCAGGATAACAGGGTGTGGCGCATAAGTTCTGTTGCTAGACTGGGTTCAAATTTTAGCTCTGACCTTGGGAAGTTAACTTTTGTGTTTCAGTTTCCTCACCAATAACATTAAGGATACTAATATTATTTCCATCATCATAATGGTTGTTATAAGAATCAAATGCTAATTTCTGAAAAAAACAAAAAAACAAAAAACTAGTAGCTGATACAGAGAAATGTAAGTCTTACTATTCATGATTTTCAGACCATTTAACAAAACTTACTGTGACTTAAGAGAAAAAGGCAATGAGAACCAAGTTCTGACATGAAGACATATAATCAGTGATAATAAGGTTAGTATCTCTTTCCTTCTAAAGTCAAAAAATAACTTTTAAAATATAACCTTGATTTGTTATTTAATACATGAGACCTACACCATATCTTTAACATCATTTTTAGAATTCTTAACATTAGGGAGTCAAAATTATAAGCAATAATAATGCAAATAATTTCTATGCCTAACTTAATTTTTTTTCTATTTTCTTTACTCTGAGAACAAAGTGGTCCTATTACCAAGTGAACACAAATGATAACTGGATTAATTCCCAAAAAAGTTGAACTCATACTGGCAAGAAATCATAAAGTCCATACCTAGATTAAGTTCATAAACTACTTGAGATATTCCATAAAAGACCAAGGTCTTCTAAAATCTTATATTTTGTCTGAATAGCTCATTCATATCCAAACCTCATCTAATTACCAAACCAGATTTGCAAAACACTTTAAACATGCATCATGTTAAATAATTCCTACAGTAACAATCCTAAGGTAAGTAATTTTTATCATCTACTATGTTTAAAAGAAGAGTAAAACTGAAGTTCAGGGACCACCAGAGAAAAGGCAGAACTGGGATCCAAATCCAGTTCTTAATTATCATAGAACTCATCCTTTATCTAGTCTACAACTGCCTTCAGGAAGAAATCAAGGCAACACTTCTTATGAAGTGCCAAAGATAATACAAATAGGAAGAAGACACCAATGATTCACACTTTGTTTTGTTATCATATAAGCTAAGCATCCATTCGTAACAAAAGAATAACTTTATCAAATTTTTATTTGCTCAGTAAAGATCAGATCAATACAAAACATCTCATGTAACATTTTTCTAAGAAAAAAAAGTTCACCAAAAACTTAATGAATGTTAAGGAAATCTTAATAAATGTTAAGGAAATCAGTTAATCATGTGGCCATATTACTAATCAAGTTATAATTTATTAAAATATAAATGGCCAACATTTATATATTTGATTAGACAATGCTGAAGGTGCTATGCTCAATGTTTCATGCTTTAACTCGGTTTCAGCTTCATAACACCCTCGTGAAATAGGTACTGTTTTTAGCTCTATTCATGGACAAGGAAAGTAAGACAAAAAAAGATTAAATAACTGATGTAAGGTTATTTTGCTACCAAGTAACAGATCCATAATTTAAACTCCAACAAGGCTCACTCCAGAACCCTAGGTTAATCACAGTATATACTGCTGTGTCCACATATAAAAGTCATTTACTCTTCTATGAAAATAAAATTGTTAGATGATTCTTCAGGATGATGAAGATGCAACCTGTGAGAAATATCTTTAAAACCTTAAATCACATCAGAGAAACATGACCTACCCTAGGTATTCATGCTAAAAATATTTCTTCAAAAGGAACTTACCTATGACTTGACCATGAAATTTTTCCAAAAACACATACATACATAAAACATAAAAAGTTAAACAAATCATTCCCCATTTCCTTAACAACTCCTTCCTCCTCCCACAGCACACATACTTAAAAGTTTCTGTTAGCAAATAAGGTAACTATGGTGTACAGTATAACGTTAGCAATTTGGGAACACTGCTGGCTTGATCTTGACTGAGAATTCATTCAATGTCTAAATATTCATGTGTCTAAATACAGAAATTCCACAATGATGTATAAAGCACAAGTTTTCAGATTCATCCTAAGGGTAATTTAGGGACTCCTAGATGTGGTAAATGATACATACTTTTAAAAAACTTTTAAAACTTTTTTTAAAAAGCTACTGATATCTCCTTAGGAATAAATGTAAGTAACAGTCCTTATAAAATATCTTAAACTCACATGTTCATAAATTATACAATCGCTACCTATAAAACGACTTACCAGATTTCTATAAATGAGTTCTACTATTCTTTCCACTGATCATGCCATAATTTGAAACACTGTCTGATTTCCCATGATTTTGCTTTCTTTTTTTTTTTCTTTTTAAGGATTTTATTTATTTATTTGACAGAGAGAAACACAGCTAGAGAGGGAACACAAGCAAGGGGATTGAGAGAGGGAGAAGCAGGCTTCCCTCAGAGCAGACAGCCTGATGTGGGGCTCGATCCCGGGTCTCCGGGATCATGACCTGAGCCGAAGGCAGTCGCTTAACCAACTGAGCCACCCAGGCGCCCCAGTTTTACTTTCTTAACTCAGGCTCTGGCTATTTTCCATCTTAGCAACCACAGTAGCTTTATGAAGAAGCATTTGTAGACATTTGTAACCACATAAAAAATTAACTGAGATTTTGTTTCTCAGGTAAGCAGAGCTGAAATTTTAACTTTAATAAATAAAACTTCTAGCTCTAAAAGGCTAAATAATTGAATTAGCTTATAATTTATAGGTTACCTCTACATGGAATTTATAAGAATTTATATTTACACATCAAGCCAGGCCACAAAGATTGTGCATTCTTCCACTCAAGATGACTGGTAAGAAATTCATTATTTCTCCAAGTAAAACAGGTGATAAAGAAAAGTGGCCAATGCTCATATACACTTGGCATTTTTACATTAGATTTAAGTTCAGCTGATCAGAACTTCATTCTAATGCATGAACCAATTACCTTTAATACATAATTACAACTACCTAGTTAATAATAATTACCACTACCTAACTATAGACAGCAAAGTACAACTATTTATTATGAGTCATATAAACTAGGTGAGTGAATCTGTGAACAAACGAGTGAAAATCCTTCCCACAATCAGAAGCAGATTTACAGGGCTAACTTGTGATTTGCTAATGAACTGTACCTTTACCTTAAGATAAATAGCATAAAAATATCTTCTACGAAAATAAAATCGTTAGATGATTCTTCAGGCTGATGAAGATGCACATGTGAGAAATATCTTTGAAAAATTAAATCACTGCAGTACTGAATATACTCTATATGTAAAATTTGTAAGTCACATTAAAATGATAATTTAATTTTAATTTTCTAATTAATTCATAGAGTAGTAAAGTTTAAATTCTACCAACTTTCTTTAGACCAACATTTACATGGGATATTTTCAGTAAACAAACCTATTCCATTTTTTAATTTCTTCAAGCATATACTACATATATTTATGCCCTATGTGTAAAAAGTATTCAAGAATCAAATGATTATTTCCATTTACACTAAATATGACCAAATTCATGAATTCCAAACATCAACTATTTTATATAAACGTTATTCTGTGCCAGTAACTTATAAAATTTTCATAACCAAAGTATATATACTTTATAAAAGTTTTATTTATTTGAGAGAGTGTGAGAGAGAAAGAACAAGCAAAGCAGGGAGAGCAGCAGGCAGAGGAAGAAGCAGGCTCTCCACTGAGCAGGGAGCTCAAGGTGGGGTTTGGGTCTCAGGACTCCAAGATCATGACCTGTGCTGAAGCATATGCTCAACCGACTGAGCCACCCAGACACCTCTATATAATTATTTTTATATACATACTGGCACAAAAAACTTACATATATATATGGTATTAAGTTACCTCAGCCCATGAGTACAAATAAAAGAAGTATATATATTCAGAAGAATTTAGCAGAAATGAACTTTAAAAGATCCTTCAGATACCAAAGATAGTCTCAGGAAGTCATAAGGACATAAATGATTAATTTTGTAACTGACTTTGATAATTCAGAATAAAATTACAAATAAATTTACTTGGTGTCCTAAGATACAGAAAACCACTATTGATTAGTTTGTATTTTTTAATTTTATTAAAATATAGCTGACATATTAGTTTCAGGTAGGCAACACAGTGATTCAACATTTATATACATTGTGATCACCCACCATAAATCTAACTACCATCTGTCACCAAAGTCCTTATCTATGTGTCTTACCTATTTTGTGACCAGAAGTGTGTTATTTTGACTTTTTTTTTTTAAGGATTTTATTTATTTATTTGACAGAGAGAAATACAGTCAGAGGGAACACAAGCAAGGGGAGTGAGAGAGGGAGAAGCAGGTCTCCCGCTGAGCAGGGAGCCCGATGTGGGGCTCGATCCCGGGTCCCCAGGATCATGACCTGAGCTGAATGGAGTCGCCCAACCAACTGAGCCACCCAGGCACCCCTTATTTTGACTTTTTAATCCCCTTCCCCCAGCTGGTAACCACCAGATTCTTCTTTGTATGTATGAGTCTGTTTCTGTTTGTTCATTTGTTTTTTTAGAATCTACATATAAGGGAAATCATACAGTTATTTGTCTTTCTCTTCCTGTTTCACCTAGCATAATACCTAGGCCCACCGTTCTTACTGCAAATGGCAAGATTTCATTCTCTTTTCACTTTTTTTTATTTTAAGATTTCATTCTTTTTAATGGCTCCTACTCCACTTTACATATATATACCATATCTTTATCTTTTCATCCATCAATGATACTTAGCTGTATCCATAACCTGGCTATTCTGCAGCAAACACAGGATTCTATATTTATCTTTTCAAATTAGTATTTCATTTTCTCCATATAAATACCAGAAGTGGAAATGCAGGACTATACGGCAGCTCTATTTCTAATTTTGTGAGAAACCTCCATACCATTTTTCATAATGGCTGCACCATTTTGCATTCCACCAACAGTGCATAAGAGTTCCTTTTCCTCTATAGCCCCACCAACTCTTGTTATTATTGTCTTTTTGACAAGAGCCATTCTGACAGGCATTATGGTGACAGCTCACTGTGGTTTTGGTTTGCATTTCTTGGATGATTAGTGATGTTGAACATCTCTTCAGGTGTCTGTTGGCTATCTCTATGTCTTCTTTGGAAAAATGTGTATATTCAGGTCCTCAAACCATTTTTTTAAATTGGGTTGGGTTTTCTTGTTTTGATATCAAATTGTATGAGTTCTTTATATAATTTGGACATTAAACCCTTATCAATCACATCATTTGCAAATATCTTTTCCCAATTAGTAGGTTGCCTTTTTGTTTTGTTGGTTTTCTTCACTCTGCAAAGGCTTATTGGTTTAACATTGTCTCATTTATTTTTGCTTTTGATGCCCTTGTCAGACGAGACAATTCAAAAAAAATGTTGCTCAGGGGTGCCTGCGTGGCTCAGTTGGTTGAGCATCGACTCTTGGTTTCAGCTCAGGTCATGATCTCAGGGTCATAAGATTGAGCCCCATGTCAGCTCCCTGCTCAGCACAGCAGAGCCTGCTTAAGATTATCTCCTTGTCCCTTTGCCCTTCCCTCAACTTGTGCGTGTGCACACACACTCTCTCTCAAATAAATCTTAAAAGATGTTGCTCAGACTGATATCTAGGAGCTTACCAGCTATGTTTTCTTCTAGTAGTTTTATGACTTCTGATATTAAATTTAATTTTTAACCCATTTTGAGGAATTTTTGTATATGATATAAAATAATGACCCAATTTTCCCAACACCATTTATTAAAGAAACATGTTCTTTCTCCATTATAAGCTCTTATCTCCTTTGTCAAAGATTAATTGACCATATAAAGCACAAATTTATGGAATCTATTCTGTTCCATTCATCTATGTCTGTTTTTGTGCCAGTACTATCCTGTTTTATTATAGCTTGTAATAGTTTGAAACCAGGGAGCATGATACCTCCACCTTTGTTCTTTCTCAAGATTCCTTTGTCTCTTTAGGGTATTTTGTGGTTTCATATAAATTTTTAGGATTATTCTAATCTTGTGAAAAATTCCCTTGTTATTTTGATAGGGATAGCACTGACTCTACAGATTATCCTGATAATATGGACATTTTAAAAATACTATTTCTTCCAATCTATGAACATGGTGTACCTTTCTGTTTGTGTTATCTTCAATTTACTTCATTAGTTATAGTTTTCACAGTTCTTGCACCTACTTGGTTAATTTTATTTCTAGGTGTTTTTATTCTTTTCAATGTAACTGTAAATAGTATTGTGTTCTTAAATTTTCTGACTTCATTATTAGTGTATAGAAAAGTGACAAGTTTCAGTATATTATTATTGTACATAACTTATTTATTAGTTCTAATAGTTTTTGGTTGCATCTTTAGGGTTTTCTATACATAGTACCATATTCTCAAAATGGTGACAGTTTTACTTTTCCAACTTGGATGCCCTTTTTATTTCTTTTTCTTGTCTGATTGCTATAGCTAGGACTTCCAGTACTATGCTGAATGAAAGCGATGAGAGTGGACATCCTTGTCTTATTCCTTATCTTAGGGGAAATGCTCTCAGTTTTTCCACTGCGTATTATGTTAGCTGTGGGTTTTTCACATATGGCCTTTATTAAGTTGAGGTATATTCCCTCTAAATCTACTTTGTTGAGGGTTTTTATTATGAATGGAAGTGGTATTTTGTCAAATGCTTGTTCTGTATCTATTGAAATGATCATGTTTTTTTTTTTTTCCTTTCTCTTGTTAATGTGATGTATCACATTGATTGATTTGTGAATACTGAACCACCCTTGCATTCCAGAAATAAATCCCACTTGATCTGGGTGAATGATATTCTTATTGTATTGCTGGATTCAGTCTGCCAATATTTCATTGAGGATTTCTGATTCAATGTTTATCAGAGATACTGGCCTGAAGTTTGTTTGTTTTGGGGGGTTGGTGGTTCTGTCTTTATCTGCTGTTGGTAACAGAGTAATGCTAGCCTCATAGAATGAATCTGGAGTTTTCTTCCTCTTCTGTTTTCTTTGGAAAAGTTCAAAAAGAATAGATATTAGTTCTTCTTTAAATGTTTGGTAGAATTCACATGTGAAGCCATCTGGGGCTGGACTTTTTTGTTAGGAGTTTTTTGATTACTGATTCAATTTCATTGCTAGTAATCTGTTTATATTTTTTATTTCTTCCTGCTTCAGTTTTGATAGATTATATGTTTCTAGGAATTTATCCATTCAATTTATTGGCATATGATCTTTCATAATACTCTTTTAAAATTCTTTGTATTTCTGTGGTGTCGGTTGTTATTCCTCTTCTTTCGATTTTGTTTGAGTCCTCTTTTTTTGGAGGGGGAGGGATCAGTCTGGCTACGAATTTATCAATTTTGTTGATCGTTACAAAGAATGAGTTCTTGGTTTCATTGATCTGTTCTATTGTTTGTTTGTTTTTAGTTTCTATATTTATTTCTGCTCTAATCTCTATTATAATTTCCTGCCTTCTATAGTAGGTTTGGGGTTTTGTTTGTTCTTCTCTTTCTAGCTCCTTTAGGTGTAAGGTTAGGTGGTTTGAGACTTTTCTTGCTTCATAATGTAGGCCTGTATTGCTATAAACTTCTCTTAGAACTTCTTCTGCTATAGTCCAAAGATTTTGGATGATTGTGTTTTCATTTTCATTTGTCCCCCTGTATTTTTTGATACCTTCTTTGATTTCTTGAGTTAATTCATTAATTGTTTACTAACATGTTATTTAACCTCCATGTATTTGTCCTCTTTCCAGATTTTTTTTTTTAAGATAGGACAGAAGGAGAGCAAGCGAGTGCACACAAGCAGGGGAGAAGGGCAAGAGAGAAGGACAGTCTAAAGCAGACTCTCAGTCTCACAACTCTGAGATCATGACCTGAGCCTAAACAAAGAGTCAGATAGTTATTTGTGCCACTCCAGTGCCCCCCAGATTTTTTTACTGCAGTTGATTTCTAGTTTCACAGCATTGTGATCAGATAAAAGGCATAGTATGACTTCAGTCCTTATTTGAGTTTGTTGAGACTTGTTTTGTGGTCTAATATGTGATCTCTTTTGGAGACTGTTCCATGTGCATTTAAAAAAAGTGTATTCTATTTTAGGATAGAATGTTCTGAATATATTAAATCTGTCTGGTCCAACATGTCATTTAAAGCCACTGTTTCTTTGTTGATTTTGTTTAGATCCATCCGTTGATTTACGTGGGGTGTTAAAGTCCCCTACAATTAGTTCCATTATGTTTGCTATTAACTATTTAATATATTTCAGTGTTCCCATGTTGGGTGCATAGATACTTAAAATTGTTATATCCTCTTGTTGAACTGTCCCCTTTATGATTATACAGCATCTTTCTTTGTCTGTTGTTACAACCTTTGTTTTAAAGTCTATTTTGTCCAATATAAGCATTGCTACCCTGGTTTTCTTTTCACATCCATTCGTATGATGTTTCTCCATCTACTCATTTTCAGTCTGTAGGTGTCTTTAGGTCTGAAATAAGCCTCTTAAAGGCAGCATATGGATGGGTCTTGTTTTTAATCCATTCTTTCTCACTACATCTTTTGATTGGAGTATTTAATACAATTACATTCAAAGTGATTTTTGATAGGTATGTATTTATTGACATTTTGTTACTTGTTTTGTGGTTGTTTTTATAGTTTTCTCTATTTCTTCCATTGCTCTCTTCTTTCACAAGTTGGTTTTCCTTAGTGATATAGTTGGATTCCTTTCTCTTTATTTTTTGCATATCTATTACTGGTTTTTAATTTGTTGTTACCATTAGGTTTGTATATAATATCTTCCACATATACCAGTCTATATGAACTTGATGGTTCCTTAAGTTGAACCCATTTACTCCTCTCCCCACTACAATTTAGGTATACGGTGTCATTCTTTATTCTGTGAGTTCCTTCACTCGTTTTGTTTTGTTTTGTTTTGTTTTATAGAGATGCACTTATTTTTACTGCTTTTGTGCTTCCTACTTTTCTTGCTTATGGTCTTTCCACTCAGAGTCCCCTTTAACATTTCTTGTAGGGCTGGTTTAGTGATCATGAATTCTAATTAGTGTTTGGGAAACGTTTTATCTCTCCTATTTTGAATGAAAGCCTTGCAGGATAGAGTACTCCCAGCTGCAGTTCTTTTCCTTTCAGCACTTTGAATATAACATGCCAATGCCTTCTGGCCTGCAAAATTTCTGCTAAAAAAATCCACTGATAGCCTTACAGGGTTTCCCTTGTATGTAACTATCTTCTTTCTTCTTATTGCTTTTAAAGTTCTTTATCACTACTTTTTGCCATTTTTATTACTATGTGTCTTGGTATGGACTTCCTTGGGTTGATTTTTATTGGGGGCGCTCTGTAGTTCCTGGATCCGAATTTATTTCCTTCCCCAGATTTGGGAAGTTTTCATCTATTATTTCTTCAAATAAATTTTCTGCCCAGTTTCCCCCTATTCTTCAGTGATCCCTATAATGTGAATGTTATTACACTTGCTGGAGTCATGGAGTTGCCTAAATTTATTCTCCTTTTGCATAATTTTCTTTCTCTCACCTGCTCAGCTTTATTATTTTACATAACTTTGTCCTCCAGGTCACTAATTCATTCTGCTTCTTTCAATTGGCTCTTTATTCCATTCTTTATTTATTTATTGTGTTCATCTCTGATTGGTTCTTTCTTTTAATCTCTTTGTTAAGGATCTCACTGATGTCTTCCACTCTTTCAAGTACAATGATTATCTTTATGACCATTACTTTAAATTCTCTATCAGGCATATTACTTACCTCTTTTGCTTAGGTCTCTTGGTATGGTTTTGTCTTGTTCTTTCATTTGGAACATATTCCTCTTTCTCATATTATCTAACTTTGTGTGTGTTTCTATGCCTTAGGAAAAATTGGCTACATCTCCGACTCTTGAAAGAAGTGACGTTATGAAGATGTCATATAGTGCCTACAGTGCAGTGTCACATCTTTACCAGAATGTGGTGCTTCAGGGGTGTCTCCTATGTGTGTTGCATTGTGCCCTGCATTGTGGCAAACTACTTTTTGCTTCAGTCCAGTTGTCTGCCGTGGCTCACTTTGCTTACTGTTGGCAATGTTTGATCCCTGTGCTGTTACTGGACCAGTCTGGGGCCATGTTGGGCTTGAATGGACTCAAACCAGGCTTTTGCCTGAGATGCAGTAGCACCAAACTACAGGGCACTCTCCCTGTGTTGTCCCCTGAGATGCTTTTGCTGGTGGGTGGGGCCTGCTATCAGCTGTTATTTTTTTCTTCTCCCCAGGACAGGAGTCCCTTTGGTGTAGTGTTGGGGCTGCTTCCACACTGCCAAGCTTGTGGCCCTCTTCTGAATGTGCTCTGCCTAAGAGTGTACTGGTGGTCCTGTGGGAGAAGGGATGAGCCTCTGCAAGGACCACAGCCATCTGGACTGATCAGCAAAACATGTGGGCTGGGTGCAGTTTTAGCAAATGCATACCAGTCCTCTGCTAGAGGGGATGGGCTGTCACTAACCACAATTTGTCAGGGCCAATCTGCAAGTGTGAGAAAACAGGTCACACAGTGCCTCCAAGTTTTGCATGCCAGTTCTCTGCTAGGGGGACATGCCCCCAACACAAGGCAGGCCAGCTGGGCCTGTCTGCAATGCATGAAGGGGTGGGATGCACAGTTTTAACAAGGTGCCTGCTGGTCTTCTGCAAGAGAGGCCCTGCTGCAGGGACCAAAGCCCTACAAAGTGCACTGGCAGGAGATATGGCACTGGCAAGGCTTGTATTGGTCGGTTGGAGACCTGCAGTGCTGGTTAAGGCCCTGGCTGGAAGGAGCAGATCCCCAAGGCAGGGAAGAGGGTTAGGGAAATGGCACCTGCCAGCTCCTCTGTTCCTGGAGGAGTCTCCCAATGATCTCTGTCCCTCTGGAATAAGCGCTGAGATTAGTAAATAATTCTCTCTCCCATATACCCCAGGGGTTTTTCAACCTGCTGCTTCTATGCTGTAGGTCAGTGGGCTGTTTGTTGTGCTGTCTCTTTAAGTACATGGACTCTTTTTCCTATAGCCCTAAAGGCTCTTCCAGAACTAAGCCTGCTAATTTTTAAAATTCTACGCTTTAAGTCCTGTTGGTTGTAAGAACTCACAAAATTCCATCCCTCTAGTTTTCAAAGCCAAGTGTTATTATGGGGACTCATTTTCCCCATGCAGGCTCCTTGGTGTGACAGTCTGTCTCCTTTCTCTGCACCCTCAACTTCCTTCCTCCAGCGAAGTCCATTTAGCTGCCCACTGTCTGCCTTTCTTACACTCGTTGATGTGGCCTCTTCTCTGATTTAGTCGTACAGTTTGTTCTGCCAGTGTCTGGATCATTTTCTGTGTTACTTACAATGATGTGTGTGCTATCTGTTGTTATCATGGGACGGAGTGAGCTTAGGGCACTCCTAATCCACCATCTTCCCTGTTGTTTTTAAATAATGAAACTGATTAATGGCATGGCTAAAACTATATCACTAGGTCCAAAGCTTCCTCATGTGCTTAGTTCATTCTCTCAAATTATAGTACAGTTAGTGTCTTCAGAGCTGATCCAAGAAATTTTTAGTGTCTCTTCCATACTTTTCTTTAGGGAAACACAACTCAAGGTTCCCACAAACCCTACAGAGGCAATGACCAAATCAGTCTACCATATATTGTCTCATACATAGAAGGTATGCAACAAATACTGATGAATTAAAACATTCTACTACATTAATTCTCTCAAATTTTACTCCTTTTTACTTGGGTTTTCCCACCTCTTCCTTTACCTTCTTTTCTGTGATCATGTTTTAGATCTACAAGTAGCTCTGACAGACATTGATTTAGTCCCCTTGGTAGCACTCAAAATGAGCTGCCACTTTCTTCAAAGTAATATATGTTAATTGGGAAAACTATTCTCTTATAAATAGGAAAACGTGGCATTAGAAGCAACGAAGGCATGGGGAGGGGGAGCACCTGGGTGGCTCAGTGGGTTAAGCACCCAACTTTTGATTGCAGTTCAGGTCATGATCTCAGGGTCAGGAGACTGAGCCCTGTGTATGGCTCTGCACTGGGCCTGGAGCTTAAGATTCTCTTTCTCCCTCTGCCTCTCCCCACCTCCTCATCCCATTTGCTTTCTCTCTCAAAAAAAATAATAAATAAAAGAAGAAATAAAAGGATTCCCTCCAACAAAGGGTAGCCTCCAAGACCCTCTTAGGTCCTTATGAGAAATGGAGTTCAATGAATCTCTTCCTTGCCCTCCATACTATCCATATGCTTTTCCTCTAGAATTGCTTTTTAGTTTTTATGATATAAACTACAAAGAAAAGGTAGGCTGGAAAGGAAGCAGGAGGTACAACCTATTTTATATACCTCAAATTGCTAGCTGACCTTTTGGAGATTATTCCTCTTGATGTTGCCATTTTAGGTAAACTCTAATGGAGAAAACTCAGAGCAAGTAAATACCTCTGCTTAAAAGTGATGATGAAAGCCATAATTGTAACAACATAAAGCTATCTGTAGGGTGCTTGGGTGACTCAGTGGGTTAAAGCCTCTGCCTTTGGCTCAGGTCATGATCTCAGGATGCTAGACTTGAGGCCCGCATCGGGCTTTCTGCTCGGCAGGGAACCTGCTTCCTCCTCTCTCTGCCTACTTGTGATCTCTCTCTCTGTCAAATAAACAGTAAAATAAAAATCTTAAAAAAATAAATAAATAAAATATTTGTAACAACATAAAGATAGTCACGATGTATCCAAAAGGAAAAAGAAATTAAGATGGTAAAAAAACTGTTTATCCAATTTTTCTATGATATATATTGTTTCTTAAAACAAATAAAAAATAAGACTGCTTCCTTAAATTACTTTAGCAATACACACTAATTAGAATACCAAGAAGTGGGGTACCTGGGTGGCTCAGTAGGTTAAGTATCTGCCTTCAGCTCAGGTATGATTGAGCCCCACATCAGGCTCCCTGTTCAGTGGAGAGCCTGCTTCTCCCTCTCCCTCTGTCCCTCCCCTGGCTCATGCTCTCTCTCTTTGTTTTATCTCAAATAAATAAAATCTTAAAAAAAAAAAAGGAAGGAAAGAATACCAAGAAAAAACTATGTACAAAAAATTTTGGAAACCATGAGGTAAATATCAGAACAAAGACATTACTTTATAAGGTCTAATTTTTAACTTAAAAGCAAAGAAAGGAATGAAATATTTGAAAAGATGGGAGGGGGACGCAGAAGCCAAGAGCTACCTTAAAAGCTAAAGCACAGATCTCTATTATTTTAATAAGATTTAAAGCATACCATGCATTTGCTGATTTTGGAGTTTTTGGAGGAGCAGTTAAAGCTGTTTCCATGCTATTCGTTCCTGAACTGTTTTCTTTGGTAGTCATGGCAATCATTTTTCGTTGCTTCTGAGAAAGTTTAACTCCATGAGAAATCATTTTGCTAGAAATTAAATGAATTAGCGTTAATTTCTATTTAATGAAGACTACAGATAATTATATTCCTTTCTGTTTATATGATTCTACTATTATTGGATCAAAATGGCCATAAGATTCAACAGTGACATTAATAATTTACACTATCAATGATTAAATAATAGCTACAAATGAGCCTTCCTACTAATATATTTACATCACATATGCATCAGAAATAGTCCACAACGATCATTTTAGAGGCCAATTTCTGACAATCAACACCATATTCCACAGAGGTGGACTACCAACCCAACTAAATATATGCTATAAAAAATTAGCATATATTTAAGAAATGTTAGGAAGGCTAGAGTACCTACAAAAGAGCTTATAATTTGACTTTAAAATCCAATGTAGAAAAACAAAAAAAGTCCAGTAGGTCTTTCCAATTCTTTAGGACAGAACTATAAAAAAACAGTCTTTCCTTTTTTATGATTTTTTAACCAACCCCAAATTTGTCTTTGGTGTAGCTCCACATTTTTGTCTACTTTCTTCAATTTGCATGATGGTTCTGAGATCCATGACAGGAGGGCTGACAGGACTAAAATACATACAAAGGTACTTTACAACACAGTTCTTGATCCATAAAGTCCAACCCCCAAGCTTCACTGAAACTGTAAACTATATACAAGATTGATAATGAGAGGATAATTTAGGTTTGTCAGCTACGGCCAAATTCAAAAAGAATACTCTGAATGAAAGCTACTTTTATATGTACATGTTTACACAACTAAAATGCATCCGAAGTGTAACTGAAACTCTTAAAAAGGAAGAAAAAAAAAAAAGCCAAGCAACAGAATGATAGACTGATTTTTATCTAACTCAGGCAGAAGTAATCAAAGTTCTGCTTAAATTATCCTTTAAGATGAATAGAACTTACAAACTATATTCAATTTTAACAAAATTCTTACTACTGTCTAATGTTATCAACAAAAATTTAACAGTGAAGCTTGGGAATCCTCAATAATATTAGAAACCTCAATAAAATTAGAAACCCATATATTAATTAATACTATAATGAGAAAAAAATTCTACAATCTCTACAAAAGAGCCAATCTATTTTGCTGATATTACACCAAGAGAATTATTCTTAAAACATATTTAATAAAATGGTCTAGTTCTGGTCTTTCAACTTTGCAAAATA
Source organism: Spilogale gracilis (assembly GCA_004023965.1). Lineage (NCBI taxonomy): Eukaryota > Metazoa > Chordata > Mammalia > Carnivora > Mephitidae > Spilogale > Spilogale gracilis. The sequence goes on along the minus strand of PITA01008476.1, from coordinate 42,169 downwards.
CAGTACATGTCAAAATAATTAGATAAATATAATTGGTAAGTCAATTAACAGTTTTAGCCTATGATAAACCATAGCAGGTATAAAAAGATGAAGCACAAGCTCAATAAACACTCTAAAACAATACTAGATTCACTTATATCTACTCCAATTTAAAAAACTGACTTTTCCAAACAAAAATATGGGTTTAATATAGGCAAGTCAAAGCACAGCATAATATTAAATGAATATCCTCTGAAAAATAACTGAATAACAATACATATTGTGAGATCTGAAATACCCTTTAATGTGCTAAAATAAATAAATAAAATAAGCCCACAAATGACAAAATAGTCTTCCTGAATGGGAGTCTTAACTAATACATACTATCAAAAAAAAAAAAAACCCAAAAAACAACAACAAAAAAAACCCCACAAAAACCAGCTATTAAGTCAATACATATCTATATCTAGATAGCTTTGTGTCATATAGTAATTACCAGTTTTCACAAATGACAGAACAAAGGGAACTAAATTCTGTCTGGGGAAAAAAGTGCTAATTTTAGCTGGCTACTGATTTGTATGCATTTAGGTAATTTTCTATGTCTTGAAAATTTACATTAATACTTCTAAAATGTGCTTCACTACAACTTCCACTGGACTAAAAATGAGTAATATTTCTCAAATAGGTACAGAACAAAGTGAAATCCTACCTGAAAGAGCCAGCAACCCAACTGGAAGAGCTTGTAGTATCAATTCTGTTACTGGGAATGGTCTGTGGAGCAGATATGTTAAGTATTGGTGATTTTTCCCATGGTTTTAAATCTTCCCTAGAATATGTAGGAGGTGTACCATTAACATATGGTTTAATTTTCCCCTGGAGATAAAAGAAAGAAAAATTTTAAAAATAAGTAATAGCAGGAACCTAGCATAGTAGCTAACATAGGGTTGGTACTTAATAAATATGGGTTAAATTATATTAAAGCATAAAAACTTATAACAATAATCATCCAGCATTCTTCTGGTTTAGTGCTTGAATCAAGTCTCAAAACTGATAAGTTACTATAACCCAATTATCATGAACTTTGGGAATAAGTTTTAAGGAATAAGTTTGCACATTAAATCTCTATTAACATTAGTATTAAATAAAAACATTAATAAAATTGTTCAAGATATGAATCAATAACTTTACTGTCCATGACTTTTATGCCAAACTTTCGTTTTGTTTCATATTAATGTCATATAATTAACTCTGAGTAAAATTAAAGTTAAATAATATTGACAGCTCAAAAGGAACCCTAAAACAATTATCATCATGAAAGGTCAAAGAAGTTATTAAAATGGCTATTTCCGGGGCGCCTGGGTAGCTCAGTTGGTTAAGCGACTGCCTTCAGCTCAGGTCATGATCCCGGAGACCCCGGATCGAGTCCCACATTGGGCTCCCTGCTCGGCGGGAAGCCTGCTTCTCCCTCTCTCACTCCCCCTGCTTGTGTTCCCTCTCTGGCTGTGTTTCTCTCTGTTAAATAAATAAAATCTTAAAAAAAAAATGGCTATTTCCATTGCCAGGATAGATGCTTATTGCCAGACATTTAGCTATAAATATATTTTTCCATATGTCTATATAGTGTTGCTATATTTTAAGTGTAGAAAGAGGATTAGAAATATAACATCATAAAAGGCTCAAACTGCCATTAGAAGAATATTTATAACTAGAAACATAATGCAAATTTGAAAAAACTAATACTACCCCTATTATATTCTTTTATAAACCAGCCAGGAGAGTATTTTAAAGTTAAAGCAAAAAATAATAAGAAACTAAAGATCAATTGCCTATAGATCTAAAATTTGAAGAAAACCATGCTTTAATAAATAAAAACAAACCTCAAGTTTATCTGACTGAAATCCTGCCGTGAAATCAGGGGACTGCAAATCTCTAGGACTACCCACTCCAGCATAGCTTCCTTCAGAGTCTGATGTCAACAGTTCTGGAAGAGATTCCACAGAATTGGTCTTACCAGACTTTAATAATCCTGAAAGGTACAATTTTTAAAAATATTTAAACACATATATATATTAAACCTGTGCATTACATTCAGTGAACTAAACAGAGCTAAAACCTTCCATTTATCCAGAGATTTAATAACATATTACGTTCACTGATTCAAATCTTGACAATTCAAGCTAACTGATAAAAAAAATCAGTTAAAGTAAAAAACTGAAACGGAGGAGACTTTAAAATGTTAGCCATTTCAATTACACAGCAATTACACAATGAACCTAAGGAAGATACTTCTTTAAGAAGTAATTGAGAACTTCCTCTCCATAAAGAAGAAAGAATTAATAAACTTCAGACCCTCCCCTTTCTCATCTCTCTATACCAAGTTCTCTGAACCCATACACAGGGGGACTGGCTCCATTCTGTGTGGGAGGAACACTGCAGCCTTTCTACCCTAGTCAACAGACTGGCCCAGTAGCAGAGTCTATGCTGAAACTAACTATGGCCTATTTGAGGATCTTTATTTCTGCTTAAAAAAAAAAAAAAAAAAAAAAAATCTGTGGATTGAAAGCTATTTTAATTAGTTTATCACCTAAAGCAAATGGTTGTTATGAAATGTACACACCATTAATTCACCTAGGCAACCTAAATACCTGTCTCCCTGACATACCTGGTATCCATATTCCTTAGCACATTAGAGTCATTTCAAATATAAATAGAGAAAAGAAACTTTTGTTTATGTGTTTATTTTCACATATTTCAATTTTAGTAGAATCTACATGAGGTAGCAAAAAATATTAACACATATATGAGCTGTAACTAAACATAACCAAAAGTTTTACAAATGACTTCAAAATAAACAAAACATACCTCTCACACAAGTGTGTATTCTTTAAAGTAAATCACTTTGACAATGCCTCTTTCATTGCTATCACTGCTAAAATAGTGTGGAAACAATATTCAGCACCCCCACAATCTTTTAAATATTTTTAAGAGCAGCAAATTTTTTTAAAGATTTATTTATTCATTTTTGAGAGAGCAACAACATTAGCGGCAGGGGCAGATGGAGAATCCCAAGCCGACTCCACACTAATCACTGAGCAGGACGCAGGGCTAGATCTCATGACCTCAAGATCACAACATGAGCTGAAACCAAGAACTGGATGTTTGACTGACTCTGCCTCCCAGGTACTCCAGCAGCAAATTTTTATCTAAAAGAGTACATTTAATGCTAAAATGCTCCCAAAGGTCAAGGAGAAATAAATCTAATGAATAAAGATGATGTTTAAAGTCGCCAACAATTATTTTTAGTATAAAACATTTTCAAAGAATGTCTTTCAAAGAATGTTAAGGATCAATAAAAATAAATTTACTTCCAAAACAGGTCTTTTTGGTCACCAGTTTAAATCTGACCTTTAAGGGGCACCTGGATGACTTAGTTGATTGAGCGTCTGCCTTCCACTCAGGTCATGATTCCAGGGCCCTGGAATTGAGTCCCACATGGGGCTCCCTGCTCAGTGAGGAGCCTGCTTCTCCCTCAGCCTTTCCCCTTGGCTTGTGCTCTCTCTCTCTCTCTAATAAATTTAACCTTAAAATCATTATCTGCTTTGGCCACAAAAAGAATGGTAGAGCACAAACACAGAACTGGAACTGAAAAAATAAACTTTATTTGTCCGTCACTGTCTCAAATCACTGAAGTTTTCTGATCTTGTTTCCTCAGATTTAAAAGAATAGACATAAACTAGCTCAGATTCTAACACATGTGCTAATAATACCACTACTTACACCAAATAGGGGTGCCTGAGTGGCTCAGTCAGTCAAGCTGTAAGGCTCTAAGTTTCAGCTAGGTCATGATCTCAAAGTCCTGGTATCCAGGCCCACATTGGGCTCCATGCTCAGCAGAGAGTCTATTTGTTTTTCTCCCTCTCCCTCTGCTCCCCCTCCCTTCCCCCCACTCATGGTCTCTCAAATAAATAAATAAATAAATAAAACCAAATATCTACTTTTTCCCTAACATTATTTTAAGCAACTGGAAAATCACTAGTTTCATGACTATCTGTCTCTCCATTTATTCATCTTTCCATCAATCCACCTGTGTGTCCTTCTAAGGACCAGAGGTAATTCATGTGACACAGAGCACACAAAAATCACAGAATTTTACATTTTGAAAGGTCCTACAATAGGAATCAGGAGATGTAGTAAATATGAAAGATCTGCCTTCAGTGCTTCATCAACCAATTTAGGTATATATTATCCTTTGTATATATTTTTGTGTTATCTAAAACAAATATTCTTTACATGATTTATCCTTTGAGCATTACTGAACACATCAAGTACCTCATTTGTAGATCACGTTAAACATAAGAAGACATTCTTTACCCTGAATGACAACTTCTCCCCTCCCCCTCAGAGGGAAAAAAAAACAGTGTGCATTTGTATTTTTCAAACTTACCTTATCAGGATGACTGACTATGAAAATACTGCTGATAAGAAAGTATACCTGTTTATGTCTTATTGCTATAGATATACATATTATTTCTTAAAGCCATACTGTAGTCTCATTATTTTATGGTCATACTTCCATATTTTCATCTAATGAAACTACTGAAATTTAGATAGTTTAATCTGGATCTAATCAAAAGAATCTAGAATGTGGAATAGTCTATACCACTGGCCTAAATTTTTTAAAACAAAAAGGTGTTTTTTTAAAAAACATAAATGTGCTGCTCTAGTTAAAAGAGACTAGAGACATTAATAAGCAAAGGCAATGTCTATCTTCATAGGATACTAGGTCTTTTTTAAGGTTAAAACATAAAAAGCTGTAAGAACATTCTTGGAAATTAGGGAAATCTGGATAGAGACTCTAATACTATGTAATATATAATTAGGAAAATCTGGATAAAGACTATAATACTACATATTAGTGAATTAATGTCAATTGTCTTAGATGTGATAATATAGTAGATGTGATAACAATATTGTGGTTATGCAGAAGAATATCCTTATTCTTAGGAGAGTCATATTAATATTAACTCATATTAAAATGTCATGCCTACAACTTCCAAGTGGATCTATACAAATATATATAGAATGTTTAGAAGATGAGGGAAGAAAGCATGCAACAGTAAGTCTGTAAGAGGGGCACCTGCGTGGCTCAGTTGGTTAAGCAACTGTCTTTGGCTCAGGTCATGATCCCAGACACCTGGAATCGAGTCTCACATTGGGCTCCCTGCTCAGCAGGAAGCCTGCTTCTCCCTCTCTCACTCCTCCTGCTTGTGTTCCCTCTCTGGCTGTGTTTCTGTCAAATAAATAAAAAAATCTTAAAAAAAAAAAGTCTGTACGAAAAAGTAAATGTGGTAAGAGGTTAATAATACATCTAAATGAAGTGTATACAGATTTCTACTTTTCTTCATCTTTTCAGTAAAAGGTTTCCAAAATAAACAAAACATTTTAGAAAAATTACATAACCTTTACTTTCAAACAGCTCACATAATGTATAGATATGAAATGTGTTGTAATATATTACTAGATTATAACCTCACTGGATTACTGATAAAAATGAAATGAATCCATGTGATAATAGTATCTGTGCCATGTTCTGTATATCTCTAACCGTCTATGCCACTAGACAGAGTGGTCTTTCTAAAAACATAAAATTTTATCCACTCACATCACATGCCTTAAAAATCCATCAACTAGGGGGACCTGGGTGGCTTGCTGGTGGAGTGTCTGATTCTTGATTTCAGCTCAGGTCATGATTTCAAGATGTGAGATCAAACCATGTCAGGCATCTCACTGGGCGTGAAGTCGGCTTGATATTCTTTCTCTGTCTCCTGCCCCTCTCCCTATCTCTACCCACAGCTTTCAGAAAAAAATTCAAATTCCTTAATTTAGCATAAAATGCCCCCAAAATCTGACCAGTTTTCAACTACCTCCTATATGCACCTACCTTACATGGTTGAGTCACACTGAACCACAGGCATAAGAAATGTGCATTTCTTTCTAGTACCTCTAGTCTTGGAAGCATATTGCCCCCTTTGCTTAGTATGTCTATCAGCTTGCCTCCTTTTCTTGGCCAACTCCTCCTCATTCTTCAAGATGCAACTCACATATTATTTTCTTCCCTGATCTTCTCAGACTAATATGGGCTCTTCTTTTGTGCTCCCAAAGCAAACCTCAATCAGAATATTTATTACAATATACTATCATTTTCTGTAGCCTCCCTAAGATAAAGACTATTTTCTATTATAGTAGGCCCAGCAAGTGGCATACAGTAGTATTTAATACATGTTAGATGAATTAAAGAACATGAAAGATTAGATCAGGAAATATATCCTAAGACATTTTCACTAACCTGAAGATGGTGGACTCTGAATAACATCTGAAAGGTTATAACCTCCAGAACTATCTGATCGCCTACGTGGTTTCTTTTTTGCTTTTGTTTTTGCCTTCTTGAACAAACTTTCCCTAGGAAAAAAGCAAATATAAAATTCACTTTTTAGAAATAAGTTACAGATTAACAACAGAACTATGTATTTTCAGCAAATGAATACATATAGCATTTTAGTCAGAGAACACAAAAAATATGCATGCTCTAGCTGCATTTATCTATGTAACCCAAAGCAAATTACTCTGTTTCACTGAAATTCAGTGTGACAGTCTTACTGTTTAGTGCTACTATATCTGTGAAATTTAGAAATAGGATATTATAGGGCATCTGAGTATCTTAGTCACTTGAGCATCTGCCTTCAGCTCAGGTCATGATCCCAGGGTCCTGGGATTGAGTCCCACATAAGGCTCCCTGCTCTGTGGGGAGCCTGCTTCTTCCTCTTCCTCTGCCTGCCTCTCTGCCTGCTTGTGCTCTCTTGCTAACTTGCTCTCAAAATAAATAATATCTTTTTTTTTTTTAAAGATTTTCTTTATTTTGACAGAGAGAAACACAGCTAGAGAGGGAACACAAGCAGGGGGAATGAGAGAGGGAAAAGCAGGCTTCCCGCCGAGCAGGGCACCCGATGTGGGGCTCGATCCCAGGTCTCTGGGATCATGACCTGAGCTGAAGGCAGTTGCCCAACCAACTGAGCCACCCAAGTGCCACCAATAAATAATATCTTTTAAAAAAAAAAAAGAAAGAAGATAGTATATAGGAAAATACTTTGAAAAGTAAAATAAGGGATGCCTGGGTAGCTCAGTCATTAATCGTCTGCCTCCGGCTCAGGGTCCTGGGATTAGGCCCTGCATTGGGCTCCCTACTCGGCAGGGAGTCTGCTTCTCCCTCTCTCACTCCCTCTGCTTGTGTTCCCTCTCTCACTGTATCTCTCTGTCAAATAAATAAATAAAATCTTAAAAAAATAAATAAATAAAAGTAAAATAATCAGGTATCAGAAACTGTAAGTAACCCAAATGCTAACAAACTCGAGAAAATGGGTTAAAAAAACCTCTGGAACCCAAGATCAGCTTCTCAGTGAGCTACATAGCTAGTATACATAGTATATAGATAGTAAATGACTTGAATGCCCAAAGATTTTAACAAGTCATTTATCAAATAGAAGGAAAGTAATTCTGTAACCAGTTGATAAGTGAGTCTAAGACACAGATTGGAAATTCTAAACAGGGCTTGTTAAATGGTTGGCCACACTATAGGGAGATAATGTAAAAACATGGGATATTTTATTGGAGGATTCCCAAATATCAGTCACTGTAAGTCCTATCTCTTGAACTAGTTAGGTTCTCCATAGGAAAAAATCCATAGTGGCAATGCACTCCTCTTAGGTTCAAACTTTCCAGAGGGCAAATCTTTCTGTCAAGATGGGTGGGAGAGGCAATCCCTTGGGTAAAGGGGGTTCAGAAAGAGGTCAATGCTCTTTAAAAGAACTTTTAAAAATGTTTTCCAAATCTAACCACTTACCCTGATCTTCATAAATCTGCTACCTCTAATTCTTAAGTCTTTCTGGAATTCTGTTTTAGATTTTTTTCTGTTCTATGTCATTACTCTCAGCAACAGCTGTCCAACTTCCAAAACCATACCTCTCCTAACTGCTATTTTCTCCTTTCCTGTTCTCTCTAGTGCAATATGCCTTTCTTATTTATTATAATTTCAGCAGGATTTGGGAAGGTAGTTAAGGTAAATACATTTATTCAACCCAATTGTTAACTTGAAGGTTATATTCCTTTTATATTTACAGTTAATTTTGTTACATCTGCAAATAATTATCCACTTACTTTCTTATAATAAGGCTCAGAATAAACAAATATATATTTCTTGTCAGGATTCTCCAATTTTTCTCTTTCAGCATTAAAGTGTTACTAGTTTAAAAGACTGGGGAAGAGCACAGACGAGGAGGAGGGAAGAGAAAAGGAAAAGAAAAAAGAGAAACAGAGCTTACGAATAATTTTGTTCCAAATTTATTTCCTCTTTCAAAAAGATATCTCCATCTTCCACATCCAAAGAGCTAATATCTGGTCCATCTTGATATGGTGTAATGACTCTTCTATCCATTGCTGGAATCTATTTTTTAAAAAAAAGAGCTATCTCTTGTTAAATATAAAATGTGTATACAAGACTTTTTTAGAAAAATAGGTATATCCCACTTGTTTATACTGATAGATGGTGACATTCAAAAGGAAAAATCTAGAATACCTAATGACTTCCTACATTTACAATGGAAAAAAGCTGATTAGATTCATTTTTATTCTAAAAAACTGTCAAAAAAAACCCTCAAAAAAGCTCTACTTTATTATCAAATACAAATTAATCCATTTTTTTTAGGGATCATGTGAATCTATGTTTTTGTACTGTCCTGACATTTGGTAAATTAACAACTAATGAAAGACTCAAAAACCTTTCAATAACTTTCATTTATAAAGGAATTAAAATAGATAATTTTATCATTAAATATTTTCAATTTTGATTACTAATCTGTGGGTTCTATAAAAAATTTATGACTTCATTTTTAAAAGATTAGGATTATTAGATCATTAGAATTCATTAGGAAATTATTCCACTGAGAAATCAGACCTAACAGTACTACTTTAGTTTGATCATATTATTGAAAAAGCATAAACCTTACCATTTTTCTATAAAAGACAGAAAGATCCCTCAAAACACCATCACTTAAAACATCAAGAGACCTAAAAAGCAAGACACAAAATTCTATCTTAAGACTTAAGTAACTTTAAAAAAAAAAAAAGAAGTAACCTAACATCTATCAAGATTTTCAAATATGTAGAGACATTTTACGTTTCTGAATAAGTAACAGTTATTTTTAAAATCATTAATATGCCAGCTGCTACAAATTCTTTTTGGACGTATGTACAGTTATATATTTCAAATAAAGAGCAATATATATAGACAAACATCTTCAATAAAACTCAACTCTTAGAAAAGATGTTTCTATCACTTACTTATATTGTAGCAAAACAGCAACTACAGTTCTTCCTTGACATCCTAATAAACCCATCAAAAGTTAAAATCTCTTAAGTCAAAAATAAATTTTTTTTTTTTTAAAGTCAATTGATTTCTTCTTTTTTTTTTTTTTTTTTTTAAGATTTTATTTATTTATTTGACAGAGAGAAACAGCCAGAGAGGGAACACAAGCAGGGGGAGTGAGAGTGGGAGAAGCAGGCTTCCCAACGAGCAGGGAGCCCGATGTGGGACTCGATCCCGGGTCTCCAGGATCATGACCTGAGCCGAAGGCAGTCGCTTAACCAACTGAGCCACCCAGGTGCCACCAAGTCAAAAATAAATTTAATATACCCACTTACTGAACATCAATCACAGATTAGCCTAACAACCTTAAAAATGCTCAGAACACATACATTAGCCTACAGCGCCTATTTTATAATAAAGTATTGACTATCTTATGTAATTTATTAACTGCTATATTGAAAGTAAAAAACAAATGTGTCAGTTGTTTATACTCTTGTGTTCCTGTATATCACTGGGAACCGGGGGCTCCCTGCTACTGCCCAGGATCACCAGAGAGTAGCATACTAATCACTAGCATGAGGAAAAGATAAAAATTTAAAATTCAAAGTATAGTTTCTACTAAATGTGTATCACTTTCACACCACTGTAAAGTTGAAAAAACCTAAGTCAAACCACAGTAAATCAGGGACCATGTGTATTCATTTTCCATCTTTACAATCTTTAGCTAGAGAAGGAGTACTGTACTGATGGAACAAAGGCCTATCATGATACCTTAATTCTATCTAGAACTATCACTGCTACCAATTACCACGGACTTTAAGCAACTCACTTTACCTATCTGGACTTTAATATGTTGCATAAAATAATGTTTGGACTAGATCAGTTGTATTCAAAGTAAATTTCAAGGAACTCTCAAGTTCCAAAGAGATACTTCTAAAGCATCAGTGAAAACTTAAAGCTTACATTCTAAAATATATTTTAAACTATTTTTACAAAGGCAAAACTTGCCTATTCAAATCTGTACCGTACCAGTTTTTAACATTTTGATGATAATTAACCTGTGATGTTTTATCTGTTTTGGTGCAGCTCTCCTTTTTTAACATCTCTGTACATATTTATTTACACTCCTAGGAAATACATATTTGATAAGGAATGGTTAAATTTGTACAAATCTTTGTTTTAATGCAAGTTACGCATACCTACTCATGTAAAATTATACAAGTGATATCTACTAAGTGTCATTCTTTTTTTTTTTTTTTTAAAGATTTTCTTTATTTGACAGAGAGAAACACAGCCAGAGAGGGAACACAAGAAGGGGGAGTGAGAGAGGGAGAAGCAGGCTTCCCACAGAGCAGGGAGCCAGATGTGGGGCTCGATCCCAGGTCTCCAGGATCATGACCCGAGCAGAAGGCAGTCGCTTAACCAACTGAGCCACCCAGGTGCCCCTATTAAGTGCCATTCTTAATGGTTCACCTGACATACTTATCACAATGTAACAATTGAACAATGGTACTGAGACACATCATTTTCTACTAGCATATTTTAGACAGATTTGGTGCTTGTTTTGCATTTTGGTTGATTCTTCTTTCACAAACTGGATGAGCTTAATTTGGCAAGGCAAAGTAAAAAAAAAACACGAAAAACTGCATTATAATATTTAATGTAATGTCAGCAAAGAAATTTATTCTGAAACCCTAGCCAGGTTCTGATACTAAAATACCAGAGGCATTTTAAATCACACTGTTTAGGGGCACCTGAGTGGCTCAGCTGGTTAAGCATCTGCCTCTGGCTCAGGTCATGATCTCAGGGTTCTGGGACCAAGACCCATGTCAGGCTCCCTGATCAATAGGGAGTCTGGTTCTCCCTCTCCCTCTTCTCCCCACTCCCCCACAACTTATGTGTGCTCTCTCACTCTCTCTCAAATAAATAAAATCTTTTAAAAAAATGAATTAAAATAAAATCATTGCCTAATATCCATTAACATTAATTTGCATTTGAAAAGCATTTTCACAAAATACAAAGCATTATATTGCCAAAAGAATTTCCTCTGAATTGAACCCTATGTAGCATTAAGAATCTGTTAGTGATACACCTCTAAAAATCAGAATACTTTTATTTGAATCATACTTTAGAATTAGTTTCATTCAAGATTATCCTGACTTTGAAAGGTGAGATATCAAAAATCTGTTTTCAAGGGTGCCTAGGTGGCTCAGTTGTTAAGCATCTGCCTTTGGCTCAGGTCTTGATCCCAGGTTCCTTGGGTCCAAGCCCTGAATCATGAGGCTCCCTGCTGGGCAGAAATCCTACTTCTCCCTCTCCCACTCCCCCTGCTTGTGTTCCCTCTCTCACTGTGTCTCTGTCAAATAAATAAAATCTTTTAAAAAAAAAATCTGTTTTCAGTTATAATAAATTATATAGATCAAGATTTTGATTCCTTGCAAAAAAAGGTTCCTGGGTTTTCTCATCTATAATATGAGGATATAAACAGAATCTACTTCTTCATCAGAAGGTTTCCATGAAAATCAACTGGAATCTGCATAACACTCTTAGAACGTTCCCTGGCACACAGTTTTATTATTATGACTAAAACAAAATACAGAAATAAGTGATACTGAAGCTTCAAAAACGCCAAGTGACATGAAGAACTCTCATCTAAAACTCGTGTTCACCAAAACAACTCATTTTTCTCACCACTGACTTTATAGCAATAAAAATTTGACCTTATATTAAAAAATAAATCTGTACATTTATTTCATTAAACTCCACTAAAGACAGTTGAAAACAATGGGATGAAATTTCTAAGATCCCTCTGATTCTAGAATACCTATGACTCCTAAATTACTAGCATTTATCAAATTTTTTCAATCCAAGTAAACATCAATAATATGAAATACTAGCTTATAAAATAGGGTGTAGGGCGCCTGGGTGGCTCAGTGGGTTAAAGCCTCTGCTTTTGGCTCAGGTCATGATCTCAGGGTTCTGGGATCGAGGCCTGAGCAGGGAGCCTGCTTCCTCCTCTCTCTGCCTACTTGTGATCTATCTCTGTCAAATAAATAAATAAAACCTTTATAAAAAAGAAAAATAGGGTGTATATTTTTAGCCAACTGTTTTATATAAAATGTCATTTTTCAGGGGCGCCTGGGTGGCTCAGTTGGTTAAGCGACTGCTTTCGGCTCAGGTCATGATCCTGGAGACCCGGGATCAAGTCCCACATCGAGCTCCCTGCTCCGCGGGAAGCCTGCTTCTCCCTCTCTCACTCCCCCTGCTTGTGTTCCCTCTCTGGCTGTGTTTCGCTCTGTCAAATAAATAAATAAATAAATAAAATCTTTCAAAAATGTCATTTTTCAAAGAATTTCATTACTCATTGATTTCAACATGAAGACTTAAACAGTTATACCAACTTCTAACAAACTAAACCAACTAAATTTTTCAGGCCATCTGCTGCAGCCTAAGTTTGACTAAAAAAGCAATATGTATTATAAGAAATATCCAAAGAGAAAAATACAAAGAGAAAAGGAAATCAACTTGTAGCAAATTTTTCACATGCTTACATGTGAAATAATTATGTGCTGTCTTAATTAGTATTATATATAGTTTCCAAAAGCCTAGGTAACAATTACGTAGTTGTAAATCAGCCTAGACAAGCAAAGAGATATGTATATGTATAAAGAATATACTTGTAATAATATTTTCCTACAAATTTCCAACAAGAATGGAAGCTCTCTAAGGAGGGCAAGGATTTTGTCTGTTTTGTTCACTGTTATATCTTAGCAGTGGCTGGCATATATTAGGCACTCAAATATGGAATGACTGAATCCCCTTGTATTTTATCATTAGGCTGTAATTTATCATTATGCCTTTTTAAATTACTAACATATCTGCTATTATATGTAAATAATTGCTTTTGCAACAGTCATATAATGTATGCACCCAACATACCTTGCTTCAAGTAAAGCAGCCATATTTAGTCCTATAAACTGTAAACTAGACAGTTTCAATTGTTCAGCATTATACATTGCTGCAAATTCCAGGATCATAGCGGCATTCTTAAGGGTAACTAAAAAGAAAAGATACTCAAAATGAGATGAAAGCCATGTTACTACAGCAAATACAATATACTTATTTTTGAAGTTGTCAGCTTTGAACATTAAGAACAAGGAAAACTGAAAGTAGTTTCTTGAAAAAAATAACTTATACTAAGGCAAATTTAGAATGCTATTTTCCATCCCAATGTGCCAAGAAATTTTTTTTAATATTTTATTTATTTATTTGACAGAGAGAAACACCACTAGAGGGGGAGCACAAGCAGGGGGAGTGAGGGAGAAGCAGGCCTCCTGTAGAGCAGGGAGCCCGATGTGAGGCTCAATCCCGGGACTCCGGGATCATGACCTGAGCAGAAGGCAGACACCCAGCAACTGAGCCACCCAGGCGCCCCTGTACCAAAGTAATTTTAAATGGCTGCTTAAGAGAAGAAATAAGCACACCAAAAGAAATACAGATGACATGTTACAGTGTCATATGAAAGCAAACACATAAGAACTGACAATCTTCCACCTATTTTTGAATAGTTTCAACCGCCATCAATAAATAACTTTCCTTTTCATTTATATAGCACAGAATAGTTATTCTCTCTCCTATAGAGCTAAAAAGATCTTAAGACTAAGAGAAACGAGGGGCGCCTGGCTGGCTCAGTCAGTAGAGCCTGCAACTGTTATTTTGGGGTGGGTTTGAGCCCCATGTTGGGCATGGAGATGACGTAAAAAAATTAAAAAATAAAATAGGCTTAAAAATTTAAAAAAAAGTTAAGGTAATGTTAAGGGTAATTTTATTTTTTTATTTTTTATTTTTTTATTTTTTTGAAGATTTTATTTATTTGACACAGCCAGAGAGGGAACACAAGCAGGGGGAGTGAGAGAGGAAGAAGCAGGCTTCCCGCTGAGCAGGGAGCCCGATGTGGGACTCGATCCCGGGTCTCCCTGACCTGAGCCGAAGGCAGTCGCTTAACCAACTGAGTCACCCAGGCGCCCCATAAAAGAAATGTTTTGATCAAACATATAAATGAGACAATTATATAAAAATGCCAGCAAATAGCAACAGCTAATCAGACTTAGATCCAAGACCAGGGCAAAAGGAAAATATTTCTTTCACTCATCTTTGAAATTTCAAAATAAATTTCCTATCATCTATATTATTTAAGGTTTTATGACATTTCAAAAAACATATTTCAGTTATAAGGTGTACATATTTTCACATATTAACACAAATAAGAATGTCCTTACAATGACACAAAATAGCTTAAATGTTTTATTTTTCATGATTCAAAAAAAATGGTGAATTTTACCACAAATGGAATCATAAAGTCAATGAATAACCCTGTATCAACCTGAAAACATAGAAATAGTCAAATTCAAAAATACTCACGTTTCTCAGTTAATGCTACTTCACAAATCCCTTTCAATCGATTTATAAGAAGCTGATCAGCCACCACAAGAACACTACAAACAAAATCCACATTTTGAGATTCTAAGAAAAGAGAAAACAAGAAAAACTATTACTTTGTAAACATTATACCAATGAAAAAATTTCCAAGTAATTAAGACACAAAGAAAGAGGATTATGACTATTTTCTAAATGTTGCAACATTTGATTATGACTATTTTCTAAATGGCAACTATGATAAATAGTAATAACATGAGAATTTTCTACCTTTTAAGTAGAAAGCTGGAAAGAAACACAACAATATGCCCTGGTTCACACTAGGACATAAAATGGGCAACCTGAATTGATCTTTTAGTCAGAATGCCTGATCTATTTAAAATCTCCCATGTTGTTAAAACATGTCAATCTAATAGAGGAGAAACTCAAATCTCAGCATCAAAATTATTATGTAGATATATGTTAAATACATATACATATGTTAAGAGCAAATATATACATATATATAGAGAGAGGGGTGAATAATGCTCTTAGATAATCATTTGTTTTAAATAAAGAAGGCTAAGAAGCCTCCTTAATTTAAAATAACCTAAGTCCTGAGTACTACAAATGGCCTTCTGCAATCACCCTGAGACATTGCCAAAATAAAAACAAAAATACAAAAACAAAACAAAGCAAAACCACAACAGGAAAGGAAAAGAAGACTGAAAAGAAAAAAATGTAGAAAAACCATTTTTAACAAAGGAGGAAGAGAGGAAGTAACTGAATGGCAAATTAAGGACTACTTCCAGAACTCCTCCACAAAAGCACTGAAGATACTATGAAAAGTGTCAAAATCAACTTTTTCAAAATTCAAGAAATTAGCCAAAGGCTTGCAATAATCTGGGGAGTGTTGACTCAAGAAAAATGGCTAAATCTTGGGAGGAACAGTGAGCAACAGGACACTTTAGTTTTTTTTTATTTAAATCCTCCTCTCCCCTCCTCCACAGTTGTCTTAAAAACCAATAACCCTCAATCACAGTGGAAACAAACAACTACAGCCACTGAAGGAGGCAGAAGAGTTATGAAGCAACATTGTCAAAGAACTATCATTATTTGACATACCTGGCAGTTCCCTGGAAATCTCACTAGCAGGGCTTGTCTTTATTTTCTTTGACCTGACTCTTCCTTGTTTGACCTGACTCTTCCTTGAGGGCATTTATTAAAAACAATCAGTAGCAATTGTTTAACACTGAAGTTGAGTGAGACAATGATAACAGATGGGAGAAACAAGAAGCAGATCAAAAAAGTTTTGTTTTGTTTTGTTTTAAGTAGGGGGGTGCCTCGGTGGCTCAGTCAGTTAAGTGGCTCAGTCAGTTCAGCGGCTGTCTTCAGCTCAAGTCATGATCCCTGGGGGCCTGAGATCAAGCCCCATCAGGCTCCCTGCTCAGCAGGGTGCCTCCCTGCTTCTCTCTATTCTTTGGCCTGTCACTTCCCCTGCTTGTACTCTTTTTCTCTAGCAAATAAAATCTTTTTTAAAAAATTAAAAATTAAAATTAAAAAAGGTAGGGAAAAAGACGTTGTTATGATTGGATATTTGTGTTCCCTGGCAAGTTACATGTTGAAGCCGTAATTTCCAGAGTGGCTGTATTTGGAGATGGAGCCTCCAAGGAAGTAATTAAGGATAAATGAAGTTATAAGGGTACAGCCCTGGTCCAATGGGATTAGGGTCATTCTAAGAGAACAGATATCATAGAGATACACTCCCTCCTCCCTAAACACACACACACACACACACACACAGGTGCGCCCACACGCCTAGAGGAAAGGCCATATGAGGACATAACAAGAAAGCATCCATGTATAAGCCAAGAAGAAAGTTCTCACCAGAAACCAACCTCACCAAACCCTAATCTGGGACTTCTAACATCCAGAACTATGGGAAAAAAAAATTTCTATTCTTTCAGCCACCTACATAACCTATGGTATTTTGTTATAGCAGCCCCAGTTGACTAATACAGATGTCTGTAGGATTCCAACACAGTGCTATGACTCTAGAAGGTCACATGAATATAGACAACTACATACATACCAGGGAAAAACCTAAGGCCCTAAATTTTTACCTTTGGCTGGACATGAGGCTCTGCTAGAGCAGGAAGCAAGAGCTAAAGCAGTCATAAACTGCCTGCCTGGGAAATGAAAGCATGCCCCTAAATACACAAAGAACTCCATAGCAAAGGCTGGGAATGTATTGGTTTAGGCATTTTAGGAAATTTTGAATTATTAGCTGACCACAAAGCAGAAACTTCAGTGCTCACACAAGACAAAGAATAGAGATTTTAAAGAATTAATTAGTTCAGAAAAGTCAATAAACAAGTAGCACAAACAATAAACCTTGGGGGAGGGAGGAGAATCTGATTTCAAGAGTTACATTATATTATTTAAAATATATGAAAATTATGAAAGATGCAAAAAAACATATAAGTGTGGCCCATATATAGGAAAAAAGCGACTGGGAGAAACCATTCCTGAGGAAGCCAAGATGCTGAACCAGAATTTAAATCAGCTATTTTAAATATTTCCAAAGAATTAAAGGAAATCATGTCTAAAAAATTAAATAAGAATAATGTCTCTTCAAACCGAGAACATCAATGAAGAGGTAGAAATTATAGGTCAATTGAAACAATACAATCTGAAGAACAGAAAAAAAAAACAATGAATACAAATCAACAGGGCATAAGAGACCTATGGAATACCATCTAACAGATCAAGATATATATGAGAGTTGGAGAAAAGAAAAAAGGGCATAAAGAATATTTTAAGAAATAATGGCAGAGTGGGGAGAAGTACAATGTAGAGGTTTTGTGTGCAATGGAAGTTAAATCGTGATTAGTTTAAAACAGACGTTAAATGAACACTATTATAAATGTTATATGTAAGCCTCAGGGTAACCACAAAGGAAAAACCTACAGTAGATACACAAAAGATATAGAGAAAGGAATCAAAGCACACCACTACCAAAACATAATTCAATCACAAAGGAAGACACTAAGAGAGAAAGAACGAATTGTAAAAGTCAGGAAACTGACAAAATGGCATTATTAAGTCCTATTAATTACTTTAAATGGATTAAATTCACTAATCAGAAGACAAAGTGGCTGAATGGATAAAGAAACAAGATTCAGCTATATACTGCCTACAAGAGACTTATTTTACCTTTAAGAATACATACAGGCTGAAAGTAAAAGTACAGAAAAAAATATTTCATGCAAATGGTAACTGAAGGAGAGCTAGAGTGGCTATACTTCTATCAGACAAAATAGGCTTCAAGTAAGAAACAGAAGAGACAAAGAGGTCACATAATAAAGGGGTCAATACTTCAACAGGATCTAACAGTTGTACATATACATGCAAAAAGCATACAACACTGAAGCACCTAAATACACAAAATATATAAACTGAAGGCAAAAATCGTCATTAGTACAGTAATAAGAGAGCTTGAATATCAATATTCATGTTCAAATATGGACAGACCATGGAGACAGGAAATCAACCAGGAAACATCAGACCTGAACAACACTACAAATCAAACGAGCCTAACATATACATACAGAACATTCCATTCACAACAGCAAAATATATATTCTCAGTGCACATAAAACATTCTTCAGGGTAGATCATATATGAGGCCACAGGACAAGTCTTAACAAGTTAAGAAGACTGAATGATACCAAGTATCTTCTCTAACTACAGTGGCATAAAAACTAGAGTAACAGGAGGAAAACAAGGAGATAGGGATATGTGGAAATTAACAGAGTAATTCAATGAAGAAATCAAAGACAAAGCAAAAAATATCTTGAGACAAATTAAAGTGGAAATACAACATACTAAAACTTATGGGACGCAGCAAAAGAACTTCAAATAAGGAAGTTAATACTGAGAAAAACCTTCACAAAAAAAGAAGATCTTGAAAGAACACAACAAAGGAACTATAAAAAGAAGAAACAAAACCCAAAGTCAGCAGAGTGGCGCCTTTGGGGCTCAGTCGGTTAAGCACCTGACTTAGGCTCAGGTCATGATCTCAAGGTCCTGGGATTGAAGTCCACATTGGGATCTGCGCTCAGCAGGGAATCTGCTTGTCCCTCTCTCTCGGCCCCTCCCTACACACTTGTGTTCTCTTTCTTTCTCAAATAAAATCTTAAAAAAAAAGAAAAAGAAAAAAGACTGAGCAGAGATATATGAGCTAGAGACACTAGAAAAACAAGAAAGATCAACAAAACTAAGAGTTCGTTGTCTGAAAGGATAAAATTAACAAACCCTTAAGTAGACTAAGAAAAAAGATTCCCCCAAAAAATAAAATTCTGAATGAAAGCAGAGATATTACAAGTGATATCACAGAAATGCAAATCATGAGAGATTACTCTCAACAATCATAAGGTGACAAATTGGATAACCTAGAAGAAACAGATGAATTCCTAGAAACATGATCTACAAAGACGGAATGAAGAAACAGAAAATCTGAATAGACCAATTACAGAGTAAGGAGACTGACTCCATTAATCAAAAGTCTCCCAAAAAAGAAAAGCCCTAGACTGGATGTTTCATGGATGAATTCTACCAAACATTTAAAGAAGAATTAACACCAATCCTTCTCAAACTTGTTTAAAAAAAAAAAAAAAAAAAAAAAAAACTACAGAAGAGGAAAACTTCCAAACTTATTTTATGAGGCCAGGATTATCCTGATACCAAAAGGAGTAAAGGACATTACCAGAAATGAAAATCAAGTACAATATCCCTGATAAATATACCTGTAAAAATCCTTAATAAAATAGTAATAAACCAAATTCAATAGCATGCTAAAAAGATCATACACAATGATCAAGTGGGATTTATGCCTAGATGCAAGGATAGTTCAATATATGCAAATCAACTAATGTGATACTATCTTAATAGAACAAAGAACAGGGGCGCCTGAGTGGCTCAGTTGCTTAAGCGACTGCTTTCCGCTCGGGTCATGATCCTGGAGACCCAGGATCGAGCCCCACATCGGGCTTCCTGCTCATCAGGAGGCCTACTTCTTCCTCTCTCAGTCCCTCTGCTTGTGTTCCCTCTCTCGCTGTGTTTCTGTCAAATAAATAGATAAAATCTTTAAAAAAAAAAAAAAAAAAGCAAGGGGCGCCTGGGGGGCTCAGTTGGTTAAGCGACTGCCTTCGGCTCAGATCATGATCCCGGAGACCTGGGATCGAGCCCCACATCGGGCTTCCTGCTTCGGCGGGAAACCTGCTTCTCCCTTTCTCAGTCCCTCTGCTTGTGTTCCCTCTCTAGCTGTGTTTCTCTCTGTCAAATAAATAAATAAAATCTTTAAAAAAAAAAAAAAAAAGAACAAAGAACAAAAACCATATAATCATTTGGTATGGGCAGAAAATGCATAAGAAAAAATTCAACATCCATTCATGATAAAAACTTTCAACAAATTAGGTAGAAAGGAATGTATCTCAACATAATAAAGGCCATCTACAACACTTCCAAAACTAACGCCGTATTCAACAGTGAAAACCTAAAAGCTATTTGTCTAAGATCAGGAACAAGACAAGGATGCTCACTCATGCCACTCCTATTGAACATAGTACTGGATAAAAAAAAAAAAAAAAAAGTTTTTCAAATAGAAAAGGAGAAGTAAAATGGTCTCAGCAGATGACAAGAAAAGATTCTAGAAATGCAAACCCTAAATGCACCCTAAATGCACCATCAAAAATCTATTAGAATAAACAAATTCAGTAAAGTTGCAGGATACAAAATCAACACAAAAATCAGTTGCTTTTCTATGCACAATGAACCATCCAAAAAAGTAAATAAGAAAACAATCTCTTTCACAATTGTATCAGAAAGAATAAAACACTTAGGAATAAATTTAACCAGGGAGAGAAAAGATCTGTACTCTAAAAACTATAAAACACTGATGAAAGAAACTGAAAACAAATAGAAAGATATCCCATGTTCATGCACTGAAGGAATACTGTTAAAATGTCCACTCTACCCAAAACAATCTATAATAGTCAATAAAATCCTATCAAAATTCCAACGGCATTTTACACAGAAATAGAAAAGGTAATCCTAAAATGTGGAACCACAAAAACCCTGAATAGCCACAGTAATCTTGAGAAAGAACAAGGCTAGAAACATACTTCCTGACTTCAAATTATGTTACAAAGCTACAGTAATCAAATATTAACGTATTGCCAAAAAAAGCAGACAAATATACCAATGGAACAGAAAAAAGAGCCCAGAAATAAACCCTCATTTACAGTCAATTAATTAATCTGCAACAAGGGTATGTACAACACAAAATAGGGAAAGGATGACCTCTTCAATAAAGAGTTCTACGAAAACTGAACATCCACATGAAAGAAAATGAAACTCGACCTACGCTATCCACTAAAGTCAACTCAAAATGGATTAAAGACTTCAACAAGAGACCTGAAACTGTAAAACTCCTAGAAGAAAACAGGGTAAAAGATTCTAGTCTTGTCAATGATTTTTTGAATATGACATCAAAACCACATGCAACAAAAGCAAAAATAAGCAAGTGGAATTACATGAAACTACAAAGTTTCTGGGGTGCCTGGGTGGCTCAGTTGGTTAAGCGACTGCTTTCGGCTCAGGTCATGATTCCGGAGACCCAGGATCGAGTCCCACATCGGGCTCCCTGTTCGGCGGGAAGCCTGCTTCTCCCTCTCTCACTCCTCCTGTGTTCCCTCTCTGGCTATGTTTCTCTCTGTCAAATAAATAAAATCTTTAAAAAAAAAAAAAAAAGAAAAGAAAAAGAAACTACAAAGTTTCTGCAAAGCAAAGGGAAACAATAAAATGAAAAGGCAACCTTCGGAATGGAACAAAGTATTTGCAAACCACACTTGATAAGGGATGAATACCCAAAATATATAAGGAATTCTTTCAACTCAATAGCAAACAAAACAAATAATGCAACTAAAAAATGGGAAAAAGAGCTAAATAGACATTTCTCCAGAAAAAAACATACAAATGGCCAACAGGTACATGAAAAGGTAATTATCTGGAAAATGCAAATCAATACCACAATGAGATATCACCTACACCTGTCAGAATGGCTATTATTAATAAAAAGATAACAAGTGTTGGCGAGGATGTGCAGAAAAGGGAACAGTTGTGTGCACTGTTGGTGGGAGTGTAAAATGATATGGCCACTATGGAAAGCAGCATGGATTTCCTCCAAAAATTAATATAGAACTACTATATGATACAGCAATCCCACTTCTAGATATTTAGCCAAGGAATTGAAATCAGGATCCTGAAGACATATGTGCACTCCCATGTTCACTGAAGCACAATTGACAATAATGAGGATATAGAATAGCCTATGTCCACCGAAGGAAGAAAGGATTAAAATAATGTGGTATACACATACAATTAAACACAGTAGTCCACCATGGCTGACTGAAGGCACTTTGTAACTAAAACATTGGTCTATTACTTAAAAAGTGTATAAATGCAATCTCTCCATAAATTTTGCTTTAATTCTTAGTCTGTTTCTTTTACTACAAAGATATTATCACAAGTGGGAAAACTTGTCAAAACTATTCTCTCTTGTCATTTCCTGATCTCAATCACAGAAGTAGCTGGGTATGAAATTGTTAAATCTAATCTCAACCATTATATATAATCCATATAGAGTTCATTTTCAAAGAGGTACTGAAAATTTTCTTTTTCCACTCCTTTAAAAATAATAAATATCCCTACTGCTGATTCTAAATTTAGCCTCTGTAGATGGCCTATTTCAATTAGAGTAGAAATTAAGATTCATGTTGACTTTGCCATTACTCAATTATATCTTAAGTATCTAAAAAATCCTCTTATTAATACCTTTTATCACCACAGCTTCATCAGTATAGAGGTAGTCCAAAATAACTTTCAGTATGTCAGAATGTATTGGCATTTCCAGAGCTGTACAAGTGGAAGCCTAAAAAAAATAAAGTAAAATGATTAATTTTAAACTGCAAAAAACTACCGCATTCTGACTGGAACACAAAACTGAATAGGAAGCATATCAAATGCCAAAGAACATAACATTTACAAAACACAAATCTAAAATGACATACATTTTTTTTTTATTGTTAAATTTTTTTTTCCAGTGTTCCAAGATTCATTCCCCATTCCCCACACCCAGTGCTCCATGCAATAGGTGCCCTCAGTATCCACCACCAGGCTCTCCCACCTCCCACCCCCTCCCTCCAAGTCCCTCAGTTTGTTTCTGTGTCCAAAGTTTCTGTTGTTTGTTTCTCTCCCTGGATTACCCTACTTCCCATTAATTTTAAAATGTCTTATAACATGGGGAATCAAGAAAAATTGAAACAAAAACCAATCACATGGTATTCCAAATACATGTCCAAACTATTAATAAAGGGTAAATTTTGACTGAAGCTCTTCTGTAACAATCTTTAATTTAAATGTTGCTATTTTCCTGCAGGCTAGAGCATAAATGAAGTTTAAAACAAAAATAAAACTGAGTTAAAATATCAGGTTCCCATTCTAAACTTCTTTAGTATGCCATTTCCCAAAAATGAAAAGAAATGTGATTACCAACCATGTGGCTTCAACTTAAAACTTACCTCAATCCATGAGCTACTCAGCATACTATGAAAATATTCTGGGAAAAGAAAAAGTACAATTCATTAGAACAGTTAAACAATACTAAAATGAATAAATCAGCAACTAATAAAAAGTATACCCACCAAGTCTAGCACAAAGAACACACTTATGACAAGGAAATTCCTTTCCGTCCACTGATTTCATGGTAACATCACATAGAAATGAACTGGAAAAAAAAAAATTTTTTTAAGAGAGTGATTTCTTTACAGATTTAGCAAATAGAAAATTTATTATAGGATTTAGCTTAAGTTGATTTTTCTCTTCAAGATAGCAGAGAACAGGGGCACCTGGGTGGCTCAGTGGGTTAAAGCCTCTGCCTTCGGCTCAGGTCATGATCTCAGGGTCCTGGGATGGTGGCCCGCGTCAGGCTCTCTGCTCTGCAGGGAGCCTGCTTCCTCCTCTCTCTCTGCCTGCCTCTCTACCTACTTGTAATCTCTCTCTCTGTCAAATAAATAAATAAAATCTTAGCTTATTTTTTTTTAAAGATTTTATTTATTTATTTGACAGAGAGAAACACAGCCAGAGAGGGAACACAAGCAGGGGGAGTGAGAGAGGGAGAAGCAGGCTTCCTGCTCAGCAGGGAGCCCCATGCAGAGCTCAATCCTGGGTCTCTGGGATCATGACCTGAGCCGAAGGCAGTTGCTTAACCAACTGAGCCACCCAGGTGCCCCCAAAATAAACTATTTCAATGTCCTATTGAGCAGTTAATATTTTATCCATTTACCTCAACATCTCTCCAACATTTCTAGAAATGAAGACAAGTAAAGATAAAAGGGTATCTATCTACTCATATATTTTGCTTCATATGTCAGTTAGAAGAGCTCCGTTTCCAAACTTAGGTCTCAAAGTTTAGAGATGAAAAGTTTATCTTCACTTCCTAACTTACCACTTTTTCTGATTTAGCTTTGATTTATTACCAGGTTTCTTCTCAATAACATTAATTTTTCCATTCTCAAATTTGACTCCATCTAACCTATCAAGAATAGATAAAAATTAACAGTTGAGGGACCACACATCAGAAATCCAACAAATTACCTTATACATAGTCTTATAATTTATATCACCTAGAAAAGTATCTCAAACTTTACTCTGTGATAAAAGAGTACCATATATTCTCCTTCAATTTTACTTCAAAGTACAGTTGATCCTTGAATAATGCAGGAGTTATATAATTTTGACTTCCCCAAAACTTAACTACTAATACCCCACTGCTGACTGGAAGCCTTCCCAATAACATAAACAATAGATTTGTATGTTTATACTTTGTATGTTACATGCATTATATATTGTCTTTACAATAAAAGAAACTAGGGAAAATGTTAAGAAAATCATAAAGAGAATACAGATTTATGGTACTATACTGAATTTATCATAAAAAAACTTACTATAGGTGGATCTGCACAGTTCAAACCCATATTTTTCAAGAGTCAACTGTACATTAAGTATAATAGTTACTGAAAAAAAAAATCAAAGCCATAGCACAAAGTCCTTCAGTGTTTTTAAATAGGAAACTTGATATATGCTTCTCTTCTCCTCTACCCCACACATTAGGTTATACTGCCACAAGCAACATATATACCTTAAAAAAAGAGAATTCCAAAGAATCTGGTTTATATGGTAAATCTGTCTTAGGCACTTTACATGTGCTATATGACAGAACTACACCAACAATCTGAGATCACTATTATCCCTCTCCCCTTTTATATATTGAGAAACTGAAGTTCAAAAAAACTAAGAAATCTGCCCCAGCCATAGAGGAGCTAAGGTCTAACTCCAAAGATAGTACTCTTTCCAGTATATCACACTGCCTACCATTCCAGATCCCTATTACAAAAACACCATGGAGAGTTCAAACCCACTAACAGCCTACAGAGTTTTAATCCAGGACTCCTACAGAGATAATTTTAGCAAAAAATGGAGAAAAAAAAACACATCCAAAATGGGGAGTTGAGGGAAGGGAGAAGAGGAGTAGCAAAGAAAAAGAAAAGAATTTTTTAAAAGACATAATGAGGATCAAGAATAGATATTAAGGAGGAGCCATACCTACTACTCAAATTATTAAAACCAAATTTCTTTGCAATACTTTGCAACATTCTTACAGGATCATCTTCCCCAGTACTTTTTCCTTTATTGGAAGATTTTGGTTTGCTTTTCTGCTTTTCACTAACTGTATGAGCTTGATTACTTCTGTAAACTTCAAATGCCGACTTCTGATTATCTTCATGGCAATTCATTTTATTCGAATGAGAATTCATAGTGCCCTGACATTCTTCTGGCTTTTTGTTTAAGTTTATTCTTGGTGTGAAGCCATGAATTAAAAAGTCACAAGTATCTGAGTATATAAATTGTAAAAGGTACTCAAACAAGTCAGGATGAACCTTCTCTACCACAAAAAGATGGCATCCTGCAGAATCTTCATCTTTCCGATAAACATCTGCAAAGTCTAAAGACGTCCCATCTGAAAAAAACAATTTCTGAAAAAAGTCAGAATGCGCTGCCAAAATATATTTATGTGCAGGGAAAATTCTATTGCCAACTTGAAATGTCACATCATGTATATTATCCGTTTCATCTGTTTCCCTTAAGAGTTTGCCAAACTCTTCAAAAAAGGATGATGAGGATACAGCTGGAATTTCATAAAGGCTAGAAATGAAACAAAAATCATTTTTACTTAAGAAAATTGAAAAAAAAGCATCCCTAGTCAGTTTCCCTTTTAAAGTTTCTTTTTTAGTTATTAAACTTGTAAGATTATAAATCTGGCATTTCCTAAAATATAAGAATACTGTAAAGTCTACTATACTGTATCACACTTTAAAATATTTTTATTTCTTTTTATATTTTTCTCCTAAACTAAAATGATAAGATTTAAGTTTTCCTTTGAAAACAGTGTTTTCTATTTCTGCAAGGAAATACCAGAATATAAATTCAAATGACTATTCCATAGAAATTTTTTAAATGACTATAACACAAGTGACTATAAAACTAAAAACATCCAAAAAAGAATACAGTTCTCAACCTTTTGTATCCTTTTATTTTAACCTTTATCCTTTTATTTTAAGTGACGAAAACCAAATATACAAAGAACTGAGCAAATACTTCAGGTCAAATCCCAGAACAGGTTAAAAACTCAGAAAAGTAAAGATAAAGATAAATACACATACAGACATACAATCAGTCTATAACCCTGGTTCTTTCGGTATTGTAAGATGGTTATCACACCTTCCCAATCCACATTTTACCCTCCTAAGTAGGAGAAACAAACTTCCCAGTTTGCCCTGGATTGACAGCTTTCCCAGGAGATAAGAGTTTTGGTGCTAAATATGGGACAGACCTAGGCAAACCAGTATGGATGGTCACCCTACTTCTAGGACTTCTTTCCAATACTACCCTTCATATTTATCTTAACCTGTCATCTCCCTACTAATGTGACTTAGAGAAGATTTGCACTGAAATTCCTACTCGCCTAGACAACTTGATGCTATCTCTCCTTTTTGTTAATTATATTCAAGTGTTAGAAATTTTTGCAAACTATTTAATATTTATTATATTATTTATCAGATTCTGAGAACCTAGAGTACATTATAAAGTGCTAAGGTATAAATTTTGTGCATATACATATGTATCTTCAATATTTTCAATAAATATCAGTTTACAAACTAAGAGAAACACTTATCATTCTCACTATAACAAATTCCACCTTTCAGTTACCCAGGTAACACGATTTTATGTCTAAAGCCTCTACGAGTCTTGGCAAAAGCACTTCAATTAAATTTGCTCCAGGAGCTAGTAAAAACAAAAGAAAACCCAGTGATTATTCCTTCTAAAGATGTTAATATATACAAGCGTACCTTGTTTTAGGATCTGACTGCAGGATTGCAAAGTTGCATCCACTTGGATCTGTGCTGACACTAACAGCTCTGTGGGCAAAAGTAAGTTTCTCAAGTCGAATTCTTTCATATATACTATTTATATCAGAGACACAAGACACATCTGATGAGGAATTATGAAGATTTGATAAAATCTCCGCTAAAAAGCAAAATAAACTTCCATTAATGGAGGCTTTACTGAAACTCTTAAAATGGTTTAGGAGTAAAGAAAATACAAAAACAATTAAAATAGATAAATATCTTTCATACATAAGTCCCTTTGAAGAACTATAACCTCTCTCTCTTCAACACAATTTGCACCCTATGTAAGGTATTATACAAGAAATTTCGGTTAGTCAATTCTCAATTATCCATGATTTTATCTTTTTCAAGAAAGACATCTTCCACACTGCAACCAAAGTTATCTTTCTAAAAAGCATATCTAGGGGCACCTGAGTAGCTCAGTTGTTAAGTGTCTGTCATTGGCTCAGGTCATGATCCCGGAGTCCCGGGATCAAGCCTCGCATCGGGCTCTCTGCTCAGCCTCTCCGACAGCCTGCTTCTTCCTCTTTCATTCCTCCTGCTTGTGTTCCCTCTTTAGCTGTGTTTCTGTCAAATAAATAAAATCTTAAAAATAAATAATTAGCAGGGGCGCCTGGCGCCTGGGTGGCTCAGTTGGTTAAGCAACTGCCTTCAGTTCAGGTCATGATCCTGGAGACCGGGGATCGAGCCCCGCATCAGGCTCCCTGCTCGATGGGAAGCCTGCTTCTCCCTCTCTCACTCCCCCTGCTTGTGTTCCCTCTCTAGCTGTGTTTCTCTCTGTCAAATAAATAATATCTTAAAAATAAATAAATAAATAAATAAATAAATGAATAGCAAATCTAGTGTTACACTGGCTTCTAAAATTCCTCGGCTTGCATTAAAAATATGTAAACTTAGCCTTTTCATAATTTGTTTGCACGTTCATTTGTTTCCAGATATCTGAGTGACCACACTGTGCTACTGTGATACAGTGATCACCAGTCTGTCCCTAAGGATACAGTAGTGAACAAGATAGGCATGTCCCTACCATCTGAGTATACAATCTAGCAGAGAAGACAGACATTTAAATGAATGATTATATCATTACAAGTCGGATTAAGGCTATGAAACAGAAGTATGAAATTTGCATGCAAAGAAATGATTCTTGTTCCAATAGGAAGAATGTTCAAAGTAATTAAAAATAAAGACAAAGAGATTGTTTAGGAAATATAAGAGTTCAAAAAAGAATAAATAACATACACTGAAGTTATAGCAGTAAAAGTGGAGAAAACTGGAAAGATTTCAGAAATATTTGAGACAGAAGTGACAAAATTTGGTGACTAATGTTATCACATTAGGGATGGGGGATGTGAGGTGTCAAAGATAACCATTTACTTAGAAAACATTAAAAAGGAAATGTGGGAGCATGAGATCATGAATTCAGTTCTAGACCACTAAATATGACTAAGATACAATTCCAAGACTTCCAACATTTACAAATCAAATCTGCATTTTGGTTACTCTCTCAAATTTACTGTATTTCAGTTTTATGGGGCTTCACTAATCTTTCCCACTCAGTTATTCTAATTTCTATGCTCTCAAAAAACCTAACATATGCATATTAGTATTTGTAAACTCATGTATATGTCTGTTGTTCCTACAAACTTATGAATGTCTGAAAACAGGGGACTATCTTACATATATGTTATCAATAAAGCAAAGCCCTATATCTGACACATAGTAAATCTTCTTTAAATGTTTACACACTTGCATAATCTATAAGCAAAAAAAGAAATACAACAAATCACTAATCACTTCACTGTGGCTTTATGATTTTGAAAAACAGATTTATAATTTTCTGAATAATTTTAAATGTTCCTTATATATGTTTTACCATACAATAATGGATTTACTCATTTAACAGATGACTTAATAAGGGACTACTGTGTGTCAGGAAATATGCTGAATACTAAGGGTACAGTGAAACAGTCAAGGTCCTTGCCATCTTAGAATCTGATAGGAAGCAAGCATTAGAAAAATTAATCACAAAGATAAATACATAAAAACAAGTAAAAATGACCTGCATCCTGAAAACACAAAGGAAGTATAAAAAGTGAAACAGGGTACTTCAATTTAGATTGAGGGATCTGAGAAAGTATCTCTGATGAAGTATAAATAAAGCTGAGATGTGAAAAATTAGAAAAAGCCCTGGGACTACTGAACAAAACTGAAAACCTGGAGGTCAATGTCACTGGAGAGTGGTAAATGAAAGGGAATTTTGAGACACAAACAAGGGTCAGAGAAGGACAATGTTTAGGAAGTGAGGAAACCGTTAAAGAATTTTTTTTTTTTAAAGATTTTATTTATTTGAGAGAGAGAAACACAGCCACAGAGGGAACATAAGCAGGGGGAGTGAGAGAGGGAGAAGCAAGCTTCCTGCCGAGCAGGGAGCCTGATGTGGGATTCGATCCCGGGTCTCCGGGATCATGACGTGAGCCGAAGGCAGTTGCTTAACCAACTGAGCCACCCAGGCGCCCCAACCGTTAAAGAATTTTAAACACAGGAATATTAGAATCAGATCTTAAAAGATCATTCTGATAATCAGTTAAGAACAGATAAAAGAAATAACAGTACAACTAAGGAAAACCTATTTTTTGCAGTAGTCCATGTGAGTAGGGCCAGGGTCTGTGAAGAGGTAAATGAATTCTAGTTTTTCCAGACAAAAAAATCAACAGATAATTATGGATGAAAGAAAAAAATGGTAACCTAAGTTAAAAAAACAAATAATCCAAAAATCTGTAAATTTATAATCAGATAAAATTAAGAATGAACTATATATGGGGTGCCTGGGTAGCTCAGTCGTTAAGCGTCTACCTTGGGCTCAGGTCATGATCTGCGGTCCCAGGATTGAGCCCGCATCTGGCTCCCTGCTCAGCTGGAAGCTTCCTTCTCCCTCTCTCACTCCCCCTGCTTATGTTCCCTCTCTAGCTGTGTTTCTCTCTGTCAAATAAATAAATAAAATATTTTTTAAAAAAGAATGAATGAACTATATAATGAATAACTTCTATTTTCAATGGTGGCGTCTTTATATTCATCAAGTAATGAAATAAAACTTACCTCTACTCAGCAACTGTTTAACACAACTACTTTATTTTTTTTAATTCTCATTAATATAAAGACTTCATCCTTCCCGTAAATTCCCTTTAAGCCATGAAATGTACCTTTTAAAACCTTTAATTTTATATATACAAGTGGAAAAAATAAATAGATAAGTAAATATATATATAGTATGAGCCACTCAATTCTCAATTTAGGGAACAAGAGAAAAAAGCTTGGAAGATGGTTTAAAAGCATTTGGGAAGTTTTTTTCTTTAAACTTTACACTTCCCTGGCCCTACAGCCAAGTAGTGATCTACTATTACTGATAGGAATGCACCATGACCTCAGGATATATTGAGATAGATAAACCGCTGAAAACCAGATTTAAGTGAACTGAATTCACTGTTTATCAGCGCACACACACACACACACACACACACACACACACAAACCAAAAATCAAAAGAGGAGACTTAAGGGTAAAACCTAGTAAAACCTATCAAACCTAATGATAAACACTTGTGAAATTAAAGGTTAAATGAAAGATACTTTATGCACTATTCACATATATGAACTGACCTTTCTTTTCAGAATTCCTTTTTTTTTCTTCAAACCATTTCCCTCTAAATCCTTCTCCATCCTGTGTGACAAATAAAATGTCTTTTCTATTTAAAGCAATGTCAGAAATGAAGACCTGGCGTGGATAGGCCCATCGACACTGCTTCAGAGAACTGCTGACTGATCTCCAGCAAAATACCTAAAATAAACCCAAATTACATTGGAATATATATTCCCATACATCATCTAAACAACCAAAAACTGAAATCATGAGATAACATCTCTAAAACAAAAGCTCTGATGAATATTTCCATGTTCATTCTTTCACAGAAAAAGATACTATAAAAATCAATTTATTTTTAAAGAACTGTGTCTTTCAGAAAAACTACATTAGTATGAAGCATTAAAAATATTTAAAAGATACTCCTCTTAAGTAGTAGTCAGTATTACTTGTTTTTTGCAAATCAATCTACTACAATGTTAAAGGAAAACAAAAATATGAAAGCTAAAACTTAGATATCACACTTGTAGTACCATCTATTTGCAAGAATGAAAATCACCCTATTGAAAATCCCAACTTTAACTCTCAAGAATAAAAGCAGTTGTATGAATAACCCAATTATATAATTAAAACAAAATCTTACAGATAGAAAAGTTATAACAGAGTTCAATGGCTTCCAAATGGTTCTGCAAACCTTAGTGTTCCTGAGAAATGACTTAGAACCTCTGCTCAGGCATGGAGAGCATAATGAGTTTCCCAAACCAGCTTTATCCAGAACAGTAACTCCTGTCTGCTTCATCTATTTGCATTCCAAGAAAGATTTCATTTGAAAAATTAATACTGCTGATTTTTAAAAGTTCAGTTCCCCTCATATTTAAGAAAAGTAAAGTACAAAATGGTATCTGCCAAGGTCACTCAAAAGTTATGTTAAAAAAAAAAAAGACTAGGGTGCCTGAGTGGCTCAGTGGGTTAAAGCCTCTGCCTTCGGCTCAGGTCACGATCTCAGGGTCCTGGGATCAA
Organism: Spilogale gracilis; assembly: GCA_004023965.1. Classification (NCBI taxonomy): domain Eukaryota; kingdom Metazoa; phylum Chordata; class Mammalia; order Carnivora; family Mephitidae; genus Spilogale; species Spilogale gracilis. The sequence continues at coordinate 10,111 of PITA01008476.1, read as the reverse complement.
GGCCCGCATCAGGTTCTCTGCTCAGCAGGGAGCCTGCTTCCTCCTCTCTCTCCGCCTGCCTCTCTGCCTACTTGTGATCTCTCTGTCAAATAAATAAATAAAATCTTTAAAAAAAAAAAAAAGACTACACTGATTGATTCCTACAGAGATTAGTTTTCTTTTTTTTTTTAAATTAGTATATGATGTATTATTTGTTTCAGGGGTACAGGTCTGTGAATCATCAGTCTTACACAATTCACAGCACTCACCATAGGACATAACCTCCCCAATGTCCATCACCCATCCACCCTATCCCTCCCTCACCCATTCTAATTTTCCAGAAAGTAACGATCCAGAGGTATACACTAGATTCATATAAATGAAACACATGCTAAAGTCAGATGTTTTTTATACTCACTATTTTATGTAATCCCATGCCACTGCTTTCTTCCATTAGTATAAAATTAGAGTTCTAATTCTAATAGTTCCCTATATTAAAATGATAGACTACAGATATATACTTGTTAAGTACCAGTAGATGGAGCTTTATGATTAATTCTTCAATTTCCAAAATGTATTTTATAGCACTTTATAAACTTCAGAAAACATTCTTGTTGTTTCTTTGGATAAGCAAAAAGCAGAAGGCAATCTGTGTTTTTCTAGCTACAGTGTAAAACTTTGTGTTACTAATGTGTATTTTTAACTTAACAATTTCATTAGAAAAATGTACCAATATATTTGCATAGGGAACTAAAATTGAACTCTACTTAAACAGAAAGAGATCAGAGATTTTTCCTACAGTAATCTAGGAATGCTTTACCTTCTATATATGACAGCTATAATCTCTAAAAATATACATTATGTGCACATTTACTTAAAACTAAATCTGGGAAAATTTTCTAATTATGCAACAATTTTTAATATCACCTGTTTAGTTTTTAATTTTTTAAAGAACAGTTATATAAAATATCTCTTATCTATGCAATTTGATATCTTCATCACTACCTGATCAGTATACATATCAAATAATCCATCAAACTCCCTTACTTATTTCAAGCACAGTAAATGAAATTTTAAGCTACAGTTTAACAAAGCTGAACTGTGCAACATTAGTTAAGTGTTATCAAACTTTCTTTGAAATACCAGCTCCATGCTAATTAGTGTTGGATGTCAAAATAAGTAAAGAAACAAATTCAATAGGCATCATCATTATCTAGTAATACATGTTCACATTATCAGGTCCTTTATAGCTATCAGCTCAGAATAAAATTATTTTAATACACTTTTGCATAAATATACACTCACCCTTCCAGCTCCATCCATCGCAAGAATGCAAATTTTCTGACCTCCATTTTCTTTCAAATTTTCAGGATCAACCTTGTATTCCATACGCCCCCCAGAAACAAGAACTTTTTTCAAGTTTAGTTGTCTAGGTGGAAAAGAAAATTCTTCATTAATATGTTCTCTAAAATACACATACTCCATTTTAAAGAAATTACTAATCAAACAGTAATCTAGGGTGATAATGTTGAAAGGTGAATTAAGATGATTTGGCTTTTAGTAACCTTAGTCTCTCCTTTCTTTAAGTGTCCCCTATATAACGGCCATTTCTTTTTATAGCAAGTCCTTCCCTCCCAATGCCTGTATCCATACATATACACATTTTAGACACCTAAAGCCCCACTTTATAATGAAATAACTGCTAAGACTAAAAGTTCCTATGTATATTTACATTTTAACAGACAAGAAAAACTTTAGACCTCAAAATAAAACAAAAATCCTTAATTTTAAATACGGACAACCCTAAATAGCCAGGAAATATTCCAGGAAAATCATCAGTAGTATTACTAATTTAATAACTCCTCCACTAGCCATTTCATTATTCCTTTACATGGGATATGCCTATAGCACTATGTGAAACCTGCCTATTGCTACTCCAATCATAGTCCTCCCTCCCTTTCAGATATTTTGCCTGTGTTAAAATATTTTTACTTTTCAAAATAACAATCTATAACAAAAAAATTTCTTATTTAAAACCTGGATATGACTTATGTTTATGTAATTTAAATCTTATAAAATTTTATCAGTAATAAAACCTAACATGCCACAAATCACCTCATGCTCAGAAAAAAAAAAATCAGTTCTAAAAAACACTTATGTTCACATTTTCATGTTTCTAAAACTAAAATATGACCTACAACTGATACCCTTCCAATTGTTACACACAGAAGCTAAATTACAACAAAGTGAGGATTGACATTCTCTGTTCATGAGCTTATTTCAGCTGATTTCATGGATGTTATCTGTTTATGAAGTAGTATCTCATTTACAATAGCAGAAGCACATTCCGTTGTATTTCAATTTCAATTTAAAACCTGAGTGCTTATTTAAAAATTTACATGACTAATCTCTAAAATTCCTACACATTACTCCTTCCACTAATTGAGCTATACTCTTCCAGGTATTTGAATTTCATCTTATTTGTTTCAAGATCTATTTCTCTACTTGTATTTATTACCATAATTATAGAATGAAATATTAAATAAACTAGTATTAGTCTGAAAGAAATTCTTTTTTAGAAAAGTTGAATACTTTGGAATGACAGCAAAAAACTGCTGTCAAATCAGAAATGAATTAATCAACTATATAAGATTGAAATATATGAAAAGTAAAGGACTCTTACCACATTAATTTACCTCACAATTGTTTTTAAGAGCTTGCTCTTTAAACTGTTCAAAATGAAATCAGAGGACACCTTATGGGTAAGGTTTATCCACAAAAGCTAGGGAACTCTAATTGGCAAACCCATTCATACTTAAACCTTAGTTTTACAATTCCCTGCATTAACTGACATTTTTGATGAGCGAACCAATTGCTAATTTACTGCTTGCTACTATAACCTACTTTCAGGTAACAAAAAGCTACACAAATATAAAGATAAAAAATATACCAGTCAGTTATAAACACAGGGACTGAAAATCCATGATATATAACATTTTTTCAAAATAAATAGGTACATAGCAAAAAAAAGCTACACATGTATCTATGATGATTGTGTTACAAACTGAGAATTATGATTAATCTAGTTCTATGTACCTGAAGCATTAAAAAAAAAAAAAGAGGGAAAATTTATAGGTCACATTTAACCACATGTTAAATATAATTCAGAAATACTGTTTTATAATTTATAGAGAACTTCTACATATATTCCCTGGATGCATGTCAAAGACTAAGCTCATCAAAGGCAAAAAACTCTTGACTTTCCCTTTAAGTTCTAAATTCTCTTCATCCAGCTTTATTCATCTGACACTCCAGAGGATAGCATAAAGCGAATACTCATAGAGTTTTGCTGGAAGAACTAAATTATTATTATTTCTTTACAAAAACACACATACTTAGAAGCCATCTTCTTGCACTGATAGTCTGCAAGTAAGTAAATATCTCCCCTTGTGGTAACACAGACTGTGGCCCCATCACTTGCAGCAACCAAAGACAAAGTGATATCCTTATGATGAAGGGCAGAGACTTGACGAGGAGCAGTTACATACTTTTCTCCATTGGGATCTGGCAAATAACCTAAAAAATTACACAAATAAATCACAAAATATCCATTTTAAAAATTCAATTTATTTATTAGATATGTCAGCAAGATTTCTTACCCAATTGTCCACCATTTAGCCCCATAGTGTAAACAGCTTCTCTAGTCCACAACACTGTATGAAACCTGCCTGCTGCCACTCCAATGATTGTCCTTCCTTTCAGATATTTTGACTGCATCTATTAAAAAAGACAAGGAAGATACCAGTTTATTATATTATGAAGAACTAGTACAATTTTTAAAAGATCCAGTAGGCCAGAGTAGCAAATATATGGCAGACTAACTACTAGTGCCCCCTTAACTTCTAATGGTAGAATTTACTAACAGATCTTAGCACCAACACTGAGACTCCAACTCTTCTCAGAACGTAAGATATTTTGATGTAGCCACTTTAAGTCAGCAGTTTTAACATACAAAAACTGACATGGTAGAAAAATCAAATCATCCAAATTGTCAATAAGCAATATGCAAAACAGGCATTCTCATTCTATCAGAAAATACAGTACTTTTAAATTTGACATATTAAGAGTCTCTCAACAGTGGCACCATTGACATTTTCAGCCAGATAACTCCTACTGATGTAACATATTACACTGATTCTTGTATGAATATTTAACCACCCTTGCATCCCAGGAATAGTCAAAGCAATCTCAAGAGAAAACCAAAACTGGAGGTATCATAATGCCAAATTCCAAGTTATATTACAAAACAGCAATAATGACAACGGTATGGTATTAGCACAAAAAAAGATACAAAGATCAATGGAACAGAACTGAAAACCCAGAAATAAACCAATTATATGGTCAACTAATCTCTGACAAAGACAGGAATGTATGTTACAATGGGGAAAAATCTCTTCAACGAGTGGTATTGGGGAAACCGGACAGCAACATGTAAAAGAATGAAACTGGATGACTTCTCTCAACATACACCAAAATAAGCTCAAAATGGATTAAAGACCTAAATGTGAGACCCGAAACCACAAAGATCCTCGAAAAGAACACAGGCAGTAAGGTCTCTGACACTGGCCACAGAAACTTTTTTCTTTATAGGTTTCCTAGGGCAAGGGAAACAAAAGCAGAAATAAACTACTGAGACTACATCAAAATAAAAAGTTTCTACCTAGCAAAGGAAACAATCAACAAAACTAAAAGGCAACCTACAGAATGAGAGAACATATTTGCAAATGACATATCCAATAAAGGTATAGTATCAAAAATATATAAAGAACCCATACAACTCAATACACAAAAAACAAATAATCCAACTAAAAAACAGGCGTAAGACATGAACAGACATTTCTCTAAAGAAGACACACACATGGCCAACAGATACATAAAAAGATGCTCATCATCAGGGAAATAGAAATCAAAACTCTACAATAAAATACCACCTCACAACTGTCAGAATGGCTAAAATAAAAAACAGAAATAACAAGTGGTGGCAAAGATGTGGAGAAAGGGAAACTCTTGCGCTGCTGGTGGGAATGCAAACTGTTGGAGCCATTGTGGAAAGCTATATGGCAGTTCCTCAAAAAATTAAAAATAGAACTACTCTATGATCTAGGAATCGTACTACTGGGTATTTACTGAGAGAATACAAAAACACTAGTTTAAAGGGATAAATGCACCCCTATGTTTACCACAGCATTATTTACAATAACCAAACTATGGAAACAGCCAAGTGCCCATCAAAAATTGAACGGGTAGAGGTATACACAGACACACATGCGTGCATGCGCGCACGCGCGCGCACACACACACACACACACACACACACACAGAGGAATTTTATTCAGCCATAAAAAAGAATGAAATCTTGTCATTTGCAACAATATGGATACAACTAGAGAATACAATGCTGAGGGAAATGAAGAGGTCAGTCAGAGAAAGACAGATACCATATGATCTCACTCATACGTGGAATATAAGAAAAAAAACGAGCAAAGGAAAAAAAAAAGAGAGAGACAAAGATAAGTCAAGAAAGAGACCCTTAAGTATAGAGACCAAACTAATGGTCACCACAGGGGAGATAGATTGGGGAATGAATGAAACAAGTGAGTGGAGATTAAAGAGTATACTTCCTATGTCAGAAAAAAAGAAAATGAAAAAAAAAAATAAGAGAAAAAATATTGGACATACTCAGAGTCTCCCAATAGTAGTGGCACTACCTACATTTTCAGCCAGATCAATCTTGTTTGTAAGGGACTGCCTTATATACTGTAGGTTTAGGAACATTCCTGGACTTTATCTACTAGATGGCAGTAGCACCCCCACCCCCAGTCATGACAACTAAAAATGTCTCTGCACGTTGCCAATGGCTCCTGGGGGTGCAAAAGTAACTGAGCATACTAAATATGTCCATATCAACCTAAAGCTCCAAGAGAGCCACACAATAAGAATAAAAACAGGAATAAAATTTGCCATTTGTAAATAAATCTACAAAATGGTTAAATATCCACAAAGTCAACAACTGTACAAAATGGATCTTCCAACCAAAAAGTACCACAATTTGGACACTACCTCTAACAATTTCTTAGTAATTCCTATTGATTTGTTAGTCATCCAGAATGAAAAAGCATTAGATTTAAAAGCTTATTAATTAAAAATATATATCTAATAATAACTTTAAATTCAGAGGATTAAACCAGTATAGAAACTTCACCTCTGAAATACAAAACTGTATGATCGGAAAACTAATTTGTTATTGAGTGATGATTCCAGCAACATATTAATTTAGAGCAGCAGTCCTTTGAAGGTCTGTGAAGTTGAGTAAAGGGTACCTTACAGGGTGGTTGTGCAAATGGAAGGGGGAAAGCAGAACAGAGAACAGTAGCTTTTGGACCCATGTCCCCTCACATAAACTTGCCATGTTATGTTTTCAGTGCAGAGGCACATTCTCCATGAGGCCAATAAGCTTAGTCTTCTGGGTAACTCACTTACATGACCATTTTCATTTCTAACTTCGTATTTTTTCTTAAGGAGAGCCTCAAAATTATTTGTTTCAAACCCCAAAAATGGATCCCCCCTCTGCTTATAAATACTTTAAAAGCTGAAACTAAAGCACTTTGGGGCCTAATTTCCCAAGTGCCTTCTCTCTTACTCCAAACAAATGCTAATTTATACTATGCTTAATGTTGCCTATGGAAAATAAAGTATATACCATCAAACAGAAGTAAAATAAGTTGCATATCAATACCTCCCATTTCTTGTTCATACAGGTTTTATAACAAATAGTCAACTTGTTTTAAAAAAGGAAGTTTACCTGTCTGGGTACATTACAACTGGAAGGTGGAGGAATAATTCCTAATTGATGAAAAATATTCAGACCAAATGTATAAACACATCCATCTTCAGTCAGTACAACAGTATGATCCTTAGCAGCTGCCACTTGGGAACAATTATGACCACTCAGTCCTTCCACAAGCCTAGGGATCTATAAAATAAAATTAACTTTAGTATAATATATTAACCATTTATACAAAAATACAAATAGTATCTGGTGATACTATATCCAAAATGACATGACTAATAAATGAGTGATCTATCATAGGTAAACTCCACAATTTAGCAAGGGATAGGTGAGTTTAACAGGATATGGGCATTGATTTATGAGTAAAACACAAAACCCAGTATGACGCTTCAGTAAAATAAGTCAATCCAACAAACACTTTTTTTTTTTTTTGAGATTTTATTTATTTGACAGTGAGTAACACAGCTAGAGAGGGAACACAAGCAGGGGGAGTGAGAAAGGGGGAAGCAGACTTCCCGCAGAGCAGGGAGGCCGATGCGGGGCTCGATCCTGGATCTCCGGGATCATGACCTGAGCTGAAGGCAGTCCCTTAACGAACTGAGCCACCCAAGCACCCCCAACAAACAATTTTTGAGCCGTTATCAAATATCACATGCAAATCTGGTTGGTATAAAGGGAGTTCTTCAGCCAAAGTATTCACTTTGTATGTATTGAAAAAATAAATAAAAATACAGGAAAATACAGGTGTGAGGAGCAAATGAGTTGGTAAGTATAAAAAATAACAGTCTCAGGCACCTGGGTGGCTGAGTGGGTTAAAGCCTCTGCCTTCGGCTCAGGTCATGATCTCAGGGTCCTGGGATGGAGGCCCGCATCGGGCTCCTGCTCAGCAGGGAGCGTGCTTCCTCCTCTCTCTCTGCCTGCCTCTGCCTATTTGTGATCTCTCTCTATATATCAAATAAATAAATAAAATCTTCAAAAAAAAAAAGTCTCAAAAAAAATAACAGTCTCTGACATTGCATAAAATGAGGATAATAATTCTATAATTTCACAGGGTTGCTGTAAGGCTTAAGTCAGGGTAATAATACCGCATGAAAAACATCACTGATATGTAGAACATAATAAACACATGAAAAATGAGAGCTGTTTTCATAAGCTCTCTCCTTTTTAAAGCACCTTTTAATAGATAAATATACCAGTAATCCCGTCAAAAAATTTTTACCTTAAAAATAACCTACTGAGGCAACTTTACTGCATACAATAATTATTAGGTTTCTTCCAGTTAGCACCATAAGGATTAATTTTGTGATTATACAAAGAAAATACAGGCTCAACCTTTACATTTGTATTTCAAGATTTAGCATGCAAGAGGGGGGAGAGGCAGAGGGAACGAATCTTTAAGCAGACTCCCTGATGAGTGCAGAGCCCTATGCAGCAATAAATCTCACATTCCATGAGATCACGACCTGAGCTGAAACCAAGATTCAGAGGCTTAAATGACTGAGTCACCCAGACGCCCCCTGACTCAACTTTTAACCACAAATACTTTGATGAGAAGTTAAAATAAAATAAACACCAAGGTTTTGCAATTAGTCTGACTTATGGAGCACCTGGGTGGCTCAGTCAGTTATGTGCCCATCTTCAGCTCAGGTCATGATCTTGGGGTCCTGGGATTAGGCTGTTTTGAGGTCCCTGCATGGGGAGTGCTTCTTCCTCTCCCTCTGCCATGCCCCTTGCTCATGCACATGTGCATGTACTCTGGCAAATAAATAAATCTTTAAAAAAAATAGTCTGACTTTTAAAATTTCAACTATGGAACTATTTTAAAGCTTATTTACATGCTCTCCTGTCCCAGTATTTGTCAAATGCAAAATAAAATTTTTCTTTGATGCTTTAGAATTCGGCCTATCTAAATCCTTTAATTTGAACATGACATACCAAGAAACTAAATTATTAAAAAAAAAAATAAAAGATTTTTTTATTTCAGAGAGACTGCACAAGGGCAGGGGGTGTGGGGCCGAAGAAAAGGGGAAGCAGACTCCCTGCTGAGCAATGAGCCCATATCAGGGCTCTATTCCCTGACCTGGAGAGCAAGACCAGGGCTGAAACGAAGGTTTCTCTTGTTCAGAGAAACCACTTAACTCTTGGTCAGTTAAGTCAGAGGCTTAACTGACTGAGTCACCCAAGTGACCCAACTAATTGATTTTTTTTTTAATTGATTTTTTAACTCTTAATCAATTGCTATATTACTCTTTGCTTATAGTAGATTAGAAATTTTTTTTTAGTTAACTGAAGTTTCCATTTTATGGAAATTTTACTGAAGTTACCTAAAATGTGTAATGACATTTCAATTACCAAGCATGTCTGTTCATCTCCATGGCCTAAACGTCCTCCAGGACCATGACCACAGGTATAAACCTGCCCTTTCTGAGACAGAAACACTGAGTGAAATTTACAAAGCACCACCTAAGAGAAAACAAAAGACTATTATTAATTTTCCCTCAATAAAATATACTTTATTTTATAAAAAATATAAATTACAGAATACTGCTAAATGTTTAAGCAGAATAATGGGTATGTGGGGATTATATGTTCTCTCTCCTTTGAATGTGTTCTGTAAGAAAAAATAAAATACATATTCTTTATTTTAAAACCATGTCTACAAACACTGACAAATGGGAAAAAGAACAAAAAGGAAATTAAGCATATGTTACCCACAAAAGAGACGAAACAAAGGAAATGAAAATCTCAAATGTTCAACAACAAAAAGCAGTAGCCAGCGGAACCCCAAACAAGAACTGGGCAGTCCAACAGAAAGCACGAAGATTAATAAATACAGATACATGTTATTAAAGAAAATAATGACAATGGCTTAAGCATATTTTTAAAAAACAACATCACCTATACAGGAATTAGTGGTTAGATAGTACATCCTTTAAATATCTCTGATTTTGTCTAACACATTTTTAATATTACAGTAAATCCCTTCCAGAAGATTTTCAATTTATTTTGCCCAGATTCACAGGAGGAATCAATGTCTATGACAATGACAGCCATATGATATATATTTCTTAAACAGTAAGACCTGAAAGTCAAAATGACTCCTTGATCCATGGGCCACAAAATGAATGCTGTGTTAGCAGGCCTGAAAAACAACATGAATCTCATTGCACATGTCCACCAAAGCTCTTGGGTGACCAAATGCATTATCAATGAGCAGCAATATTTTGAAAGAATCTATTTTTCTGAGCACCAAGTCTCAACAGTGGGCTTAAAATGCATAGT